>JADBJO010000666.1:357500-360000 GCA_016801955.1 Conus betulinus | reverse complement strand
ACGACGATCACAAATTTGTGACAAGACGTCAGGTTATGATGATTTTTTTTTTCTGTGAAGGTGTTGGTTCTCGTCCTTTTATTCTCTTCTGTTCTTTTCTGGATATTTGATCTACTAGACTATACACACTTTTCATCTCAGAGTCTTCAACATGAAGACTGAAGTTTCGTTCGGACGTTTCAAATTAAAAGGATCTCAAAACGTTTTTTTTTTTTTCCAAAACAGAGAAAGAATTAGGATTTCAACACAGATGTTACACAGTCATTTACGAACGTGACGCAGTTACGATCAGAAATTTTCAATGTCCATAAACACTTTCCAAAGCAGAAAACATGGTAGTGTTCAGCACCGCACAGTCATATAAGAACGAACGAGATAGATCCGACTTGATTAGTTCAATGCTTGATACAGGGAATTTTTTGGCAAGACTAGATTCACACACTTAATATTGTACCCCCATAAAAGCACTTCGATAGAGATCATCAAGAATCAAGCACACACGCGGGGCCCATGAAATGCCTCTTTTCCCGAGACAACTGACTACCTTTTCTCTCACTGAGCGTCCGTCACCACAAATGAGAGGGAGAATCGTTTGTCGGAACCTTCCCCGTGCTTACACACGGCGTGAGCCCTAAGACACTGAGCTGGACAGACTGTGGGAATTACGATGTGTCGTCACTATCATCATCACACATCGGCTACACCCTCTCTCTCTCCTCTCTCTCTCTCTCTCTCCTCTCTCTCTCTCTCTGTACTGATGGAAGGGGAGATGTAGATGTACGGGGTTGATACTCACGAGTCGTGTTCAACGTTGCCACAAGGCATGCTGTGGACCCTGTTTGAACATGACCGCCTTCATACACACTGTGTACACACACACACACACACACACACACACACACACACGCACGTGTGTGCGCTTGCGCACGCGCGCGTCGCTTCCTATAGCTTTGACAAGATGAGTGACGATACTACATGAAGTGTTGAAAGGTACACACGAATAAAGCGTAACAAACAGCAAAGAAATGAGTACAACTTTGTTTGGAATCAGTCAACACTTTCACACACTACAGAAAGGATTGACAACTGTGCCTGTGTTGGTATACAAAGCGTATCTTTAAATCTGGATTGCTTCTGTTGTTTCTGTTCACAATTCAGCTCTGTACGAAACAAATTCTGTTTGATTTTCATGTAAGAAATCTTTGTGTGCCTGTACACCAAAAATTCATGCGCCACTGCTTTGCTTAAGGACTCGAGTATTTATAAACAGGCACAGTTCCATTGTTCTGAGAATACTGATTGTGTGTGAAAGTTGATTGACCTTTCTTTTCTTTCGTATACACATCAAGGTGCATGCCAGGAACTTCCAAGCAGACAGATGAAAATGAGAGGAATGGGACTATTTGACGTAGACCACCTGGCGCAAAGATGGGGAGTCACGTGTGTGTGCGAAGGCCTGACGTGTGACATCAGGCAAAGGGTAAGTCATGTATTTCTAGGTTGTTAAGGCTTTGATCGAATGAAATCGCTAAAAAAGAAAAAAAAAAGTGAGACGGTTGGTGGGGGGACTGTTGTTCATTTGATATATTTTCACTTTCATATTTTTTTTGGCTCAGATTTATGCTGTTTCAAAACGTTTACATGGATTACATAGTGATTCATGGCAACATCGTAATTGTGGTGTGCGGCTATCCCTTTTCACACCACACACACACACACACACACACACACACACACACACACACAATTAGAGCAATGCATAATCATGTCTTTTTAGAGCGATATATAATCATGTCTATGTAGAGCTGTACATAGTTACGTCTATGTAGAGCGATGCGTAACTGTGTCTATGTAGAGCGATGCGTAGTTATGTCTAAGTAGTAGAGCACTGCGCAATTATGTCTATGTAGAGCGATGCGCAAAGTAGAGCAATGAGCAATTATGTCTATGTATAGCGATGCGTAATTATGTCCAAGTAGAGCAATGCACAATTTTGTCTATGTAGAGCGATGCGTAATTATGTCCAAGTAAAGCAATGCGCAATTATGTGTATGTAGAGCGATGCGTAAATATGTGCATTATTTGTCCACAGCTTTCTGTATTTTCTTTTCTTGGAGCTGTGTCTCTCTCTCTCTCTCTCTCTCTCTCTCTCTCTCTCTCTCTCTCTCTCTCTTTCCTCTTATGCCTTCAAAGACTCAACACAAAGGAACCTTCAATAATACTGACTGACTTCAAGTCCTCCTCAGCTGTGATCGTTATCACTACTCATCCTTGCTGGTTAAGCCACGTGTTTTTACATCTGCCTTGGCCATCGCCTCTGAAGCTGAAAGGGCAATGGTTTCTGAGATGGCTATCACAGGAATGCCAGTCAGGCAGAACTAGATCTATCATTATACCATCTCGGTTGCAATAGCCCTGGGCAGTTGGAAGTCAAAACGGTTAGGAGACAGTGAAGCGAAGGGGGCGAGGGATGGGGAGGTTTACTGTATCATTATAGTTT
>JADBJO010000666.1:332500-335000 GCA_016801955.1 Conus betulinus | reverse complement strand
TCACGTGCAGATTCATTCCAGTCACAGTGACAGGGGAGAGAGCGGAAACTGAAGGGTTGGATGTATGTAATAATCCCTGTGGATCGTTGAACTGTGTCAACAACTCTCATCATTACATGGCCACTGGAAAGAAGGAAAAACCCGAGACTGTATTGTAAACAGTTTAATCTCCAGTCGACCTACCACAGGAACTGAAAGAATGCGATCACCATGGCATCAGCGAGGTGTCACTCACTGCGTGCACGCTAGTTCACGTGCACTGCTCCGCATCTGCTGAGCCGTGAGACCAGTGAGCAGCAGAGCCACAAGGCAGCAGTACGCAGGTGTTAATTGACTAATTAATTATTGGGAAAGAGCTGGGCAGAGAGCATCATGAACAACACTCAGCCGATGTAAGAACTACGCATTAACTCAACGTGTTAGTCAAGCTAAAGGGTGCAGGTGTAAAAAAGAAGTGTGTGTGTGTGTGTGTGTGTGTGTGTGTGTGTGTGTGTGTGTGTGTGTGTGTGTGTGTGTGTGTGTGTGTGTGTGTGTGTGTGTGTGTGTGTGTGTGTGAAGATGATTATCTTTCTTAATCAAAACTAATAAAACTCTCACTCTTCGTATTTTGCAATCGTATTACGGTATCCAGCATCTCACTGGTCACAGAAACGTACATTATAATTATTCTCGTGTATCAAAACCATAAAAGGTTTCGATCAATGTCGAAATGGTTAATCTTCTTCCCATCCGTATAAATAAAATACTGATAGTTTTGTGGGGGGGGGGGGGGGGGTTTCTGTTCAAAAAGATTTAACTTTTTTCTGTTTCCAAAACATCAAGACTATCTTCTGCATTGATCTTTTTTTAATCAAAACGGGTCAGTATCTTTTTATTTCATCACAGTTTATCGTTTTCGTTCCAGAAGTTTGATAAGTGGGCAGAGCAATCTACAATGGTAGCCGCAGCAAGAAAATAAAAGACGTCGGAAGACCAAGGCCAGGATTTAAACCACAGTGCCAAGGACATCCACGCTGTTGGTTCGGATGAGGGATTTGCACAGGCCCTCGATACCAGGCGCCTGAAACTCAGCCTGCCACGAGCAAACGAGACTGAAGATTGGGAGAAACTGGATGCAAAAATCGTCCAAAGACTCGATGCACTGATAGGGAAAAACACCCTGGAACACAAACTAGCCACATATGGGGACATTGTGTATGCCACATGTAGAGACGCCTATGGAGCAAAAGTACCCAAAGAGAAACACACCTTCAAAGAAATCCAGACGCCAAGAAGAGATGGACAAGATCAGGGTCCAAAAGAAAAACTTGAAGAAGCAAATGAAGACCGCTCTGCCAGCTGAAAAACAAGGCTTGGAAAAACTCTGGGAAGATCTGAAAGCAAAACACAGCAGCCCCTCAGCAAAGCGGAATCTGCGAGGAAGAGGAAGAGCAAAAAGAAAGACACAGAGCGCTTCTTCAGAGACCCCTTCCAGTTTGCCAGAACTCTGAGCAGCCAAAATCTGGGATCCTTGGTGTGGACAAAGGAGTTCTTGAGCAGCATCTGAGGAAAACATACTCTGACTCACAGAGCAAAGCAACACTCGACATTCAAGGTCCGGTGTGGCCAACCAGCCCTGAGGAACAGTTCAATGACAAGCCTCCAACGTTGGCGGAAATCAAGAAGGTGGTCGACAAAGCCAGAGCCACATCATCACCAGGGGCAAACCAGAATACCTTACCAGCTGTACAAGAAATGTCCCAAGGTGCTGGAGTGATTCCACAGGCTGCTGCGATCAGCTTGAGAAACCAGAAGATCAGCGGCCTGTGGATGACGGCAGATGGTGTGTACATCCCCAAAGAGCAAAACTCAAGTGACATCAGCCAGTTCAGGCCAATATCACTACTGAACGTCGAAGGGAAATCTTTTTCTCAGTCATGGCAGCAAGGCTGACCAAGTACCTCGTGGAAAACAAGTACTTGGATGTGTCATTCCAGAAAGGTGGCATCCCAGGCGTGGCTGGCTGTGTAGAACACGCCACAACGATCTGGGACGCAATCCAAAGAGTGAAAACAGAAGAGAGACCTGGACGTAGTGTGGCTTGATCTGGCAAACGCATATGGATCTGTACCCCATGAGATGATACAGGTGGCTCTTGAGATGTACCATGTGCCAAAGAACATCCGCGACATGCTCAAGAAGTACTTCAATGGCTTCTCAATGCGGTTCTCTACCAAGGAGTACACAACAGATTGGATCAACTTTGAAGTGGGCTGTGCTGTGCAATTTCCCCCATACTGTTCGTGTTGGCAATGGAAGTCATCTTGAAAGCAGCAACAAGCAACGCAAGACAAAAAGACCTGGCGATGAATACAAGATGCCCCCTGTCAAGGCCTTCATTGATGACACTACAGTGATTCATCCAGAGAAGACGAGACACGTCATGTGCTGGAGAGGCTGGATGACATAGTTGCCTCATCCAGAATGAAGTTCAAGCCAAAGAAATCACGGAGTCTCTCAC
>JADBJO010000666.1:312500-315000 GCA_016801955.1 Conus betulinus | reverse complement strand
TCTCTCTCGCTTTTTCCACAATTCGAATTTGTCAAAGTCTCGTTTTGCTCGCTCAGAAAACTGACAACCTTCCAGGTGAGAAAATTGTTCATTGGCTGGACTGCCCTGACAGGTCACCAAGTATCCAGCATCAAGCCGTTCGCTGTGTGATGAGGTTGGTCTGTTACCTGAACGTAGCCTGTGCCCGCGCGTGAACCACCCTGTGTGTGCTTCAAACCTGACAGTTTGACACCGCAAGTTGTGAAGAGTGGTGAACAGACAGCCAACCCATGAAAAGGATCCAGACAAAGAGCCAGTCAAATCAACCGGAAGTGGTAAATGCCTTTAATCGGCGCAATGGAAGTCGGACTGGCAAAAGACGAAATACTGATCCTGCTTCCTCTGAATTTTGGAGTGGTTTGTTTGGCGTCCGCGATGCAATAATAAATGTCGTGTTTAGCATGTTGAGATTCTAACGCCGGTCTCTTCGCTTCTCGTCTGCCGTCTGAATTGCAAACCAGACATAGTCACCTCCCTATCAGCCACGCCGTTCATTGGTTCATGAAATCAGTGCACAGAACCATGTTTTAAACCCTAGCTCATGCCATGGAACAGGACACACTCAAAATACCTTCGCGAACTGTTTGAATATGTTCTATCAGCAGGCCGAGCCTCCATAACAAGGAGCTTGTACCACAGAAAATAATGAAATAATGAAGTCCATTTTTCTTTGACAGAAAAGACCTGCAATAAATGTAGCAAGGAGAGACTATAGAACGTTTAGTCCACAGCATTTTGTCCCCAATGTTTTGTCCCGAGATATTCAGTCCCATCACTGTATCTCAAATATTCATTCCCCAGCTCATTGTTTCCAATTATTCAGTCCTCGGCGTTTTGGTTCCAAATTTCAGTCCACAGCATTTTGTCCTCAATTATTCGATCTGCAACACTTTATCCCGAAATCGTAAGTTGATTTCATTTTGTCCCGAAAAATGCAGTCCCCCCATTTTGTCAATAAAATTCAATCTTCAGCGTCCCACCGTAAGTTGCAAGTTGATAGTTTGTCCTGTCATTACTACGTTGTTCTTGTTGGCAGTGACCTTTTTTTTGCATAGTATGAATTCATAGCATATCAACAAACAAATGGATCCAACCTGCACGCCTACTTGGCATAATAGAACATCGAGTTTACGAATCATACTTTGTAACGTAGAATCACGCTGGAACCCGAGACAAAATCGGCCGTTTACATTGCCCATCTTACTCTGTTGTCGTTCTGCTACTGCCAGTCAAGTTTTAGATTGAGAGTTTACCCTGTCCTTCTCTCTTCTTCTTCCACACACACACACACACACACACGCGCACACACACACACACACACACACACACACACACACACACACACACACACACACACACACGCACACACACACGCACGCACGCACGCACGCACGCACGCGCGCGCGCACGTACACACACACACACACACACACACACACACACACACACACACACACACACACACACCTACAACTGTACTTGTGGTGCTGTCAGATTTAGCTAGATATTCGAGATCTGACTTGCGCGTTGGATTACAGCACTGGTAGGTCAGACATCTGCCAGCTCTCATCCAGGTGACCATCTCCGTTTAACTTTTTCTACAGTCGTTCATCAAGCCGTTGATTCAATGCCCTGTGGGCTCATGCTTAGTATGGATGTGGTATAGTGTATAAGGGCTAGTCCGCATGCAGTTACACCTCATTGATGAAACCCAACATTGGAAACAACTACAAAGATGAGGACACTTCAAGGACTATGACTGACAGAGAGAGAGAGAGAGAGAGAGAGAGACAGACAGACAGAGACAGAGACAGAGACAGAGACAGAGACAGACCGACAGATAGACGCACACAGACAGACAGACAGACAGAGAATACGAATACTTTATTCAGATTAAGGCCATAGCCTATACTGAAGGGGTGATACCCACAATACACAATGTAAGAAGGATTCCCAGTAAAGGAATGGTGTGAGAAACATACATATAGATTTACCCACCATACACACTACTATGAACATACTGTACGCAGCAGCCGTTTTTGAGGTTCATAAATGTACATCGCAAGATCGAAGAGGACTTTTTCATTTCTTGTGGCTAACAGTAGGTTGACTCTAAAACTACGAGGGTCAACAGGTACTTTGACTTGATGCATTTAACTCTAAGGTCACTGACAGCAGCACTGCAAAGTAAAAAAAAATGCATTTCACCTTCCTTTGCCTAACTGCACAAGTGACGTATCTGTTCGTTTCTTTCACAGCGCTGTATCTAAACCGATGACAAGCAATGTCAGACACACACGAATCTACACTTACTCAATGCACTTTTAAATGTACCGATTCATATTCATTCATTTTTAGAGTGTGATTCAATCGTATGCGTTGTTTTTAAAAAGTCTGTATTGATCAAATCTGTCACTGCTGTAGATTTTGTCATGCCAGTCTTGGAGAGAGAGAGAGAGAG
>JADBJO010000666.1:302500-305000 GCA_016801955.1 Conus betulinus | reverse complement strand
CATTCTGTAGGCCACAGGCCGGTAAGACTTCTTGCTGTAGACTGGGAAACTTCAAGCACACACTTTTGCAAACAGCCAGAAGGAAACAGGAAGTCATTCAGGACTGTCTTTGGTACTGAGGAAGAGAGCGCTGCAGGCAGAAATGATTGCGTGGAATATTAGTTTTTGAGACAAACCAAACATCACGCAACGTGCTGTGAGCGTCGGTTACTCCTACTGACGAGAGACTGACAGGACAAGAGAGAGAGAGAGAGACAAGGTGCAAATAAACGTATTGAATGTAAGTCGTGACATACATGCGAATTTTAATCAAAACACGTATCATCTTCAGACGTTTCAAATCACAGACATAACAATGGGCTAAACAGCACTGCTAGCCTATTCCTCTGGTGGCTGTCAGCAGAACAAAGAGTAGAGTTTCCTTGATATGCAGGACAGCACACACCCGTATCTGACGAAGTTGTCTTCAAATATCCTGTCTCAATACAGAATGAGGGAGAAAATTCCACAAGCTCTCGAAAACATTCATTCATTTGTGATAATCATCCCCCCTCCCTCCCCCTCCCCTATTTCAGTGATAAGATTCATTCACCTTACAATCAGAACGAGAAATGAGAAGTATACTGCTGTGTGACATTTAGATTTCAACACAAAAAAAAACGAGGAGGTCTACAACACGTAAGGTCTATGCCATCCGCGCTTTCTAAAAAGGTGTGAAAAAGAATTAGAGACCTGTACGTTTTGGATTTGTCTCGTTTAAAGAGTTGTTACAATAAATTGCCCGGGGCAGAGTACGAACAGATGTAAAATTACACTGCCAACTGGCCGACTGGTGTATCAACTCAGTTGTCAGGTGACACCTACCTGCCTGATCTGGGGCATTTTTTTCTGTCAGTCTTCCAGTGATGTGAAAGAGAGAAAACCAGGATTTCCCCTCTCTTTCCCACTAGTCGTCTTTGTCGGATTTCTGTTCGTTTGCGCAGGTAGCTAAGCCCTTCCAGAAATATTCTGTTGGCCAGGCTGCACTTTCATCATATAACTGCGTATTATACCACAATTTTGTTGCTCGCTGTTTCGCGAGATCGGTCTATGGCTTGTACAGAACATTTGCTCCCAAGCGAACCAGCCTCTGTGTGTCACAAACTGGACTGTTTGACTCCACCAGCTCTGAGGTGTGGTGAACAGACTGTCAATCCATGAACAGGAAGCAAATACACAGCCAATCAGATCAACAGGAAGTGGTGAATGCCTTCAACGTGCGCCATGGAACTCCAATGAGCGAAGGAGGAAGATTCTGATCCTTTTTCCTCGACACCTTTCTGTCCTCTGTCTGGCGTCCGTCCAACTTGCAGTTATCAATCAATGGAGGTTTTATCCTGTTATGACTCTGAAGTAGGCCTGTCCGGTTCTTGTTGTTGTTTGAATGTCAAGCATCGCATAGTGGCGTGTCTCAGTACAGCAGCTCCGTTCATTGGACCATGATATCAAATCCAGGAAACATTTTTGACAAGTCTGGAGCAAGTCTTGAGTCAGAAGCACACACGAAATAGTTTCAGGGGCTAGTTGCATGGGATGTCAGATTAGCTGGTGAAGCCGCCATCACACACACACACACACACACACACACACACACACACACACACACACACACACACACACACACACACACACACACACACACGCACGCACACACACATCGGCCTGTAAGTTACCCACCAACTCGCATCCAAGAGACCCTCTTCCCTTTATTTCTTCTTCAGTCGTCGTTTCAAGCTGTGACTTCACTGTGGGCTCATGGCTTTGTGGATGTGGTACAGTGTAAAGGGAGTAGCCGCATGCAGTATGCCTCTTTCATGTCACATAAATAGAAACAAAACAACGAAAAAACCCAATGACGCATCAAAGAATATGGTTGAGACAGACAGACAGACAGACAGACAGACAGAGACAAGAAAACAAAAAACGCAGACGGTTTATCCATATAAAGGTCATTGCCCTTATGAATGGGGGGAATGGAGAGCATAACAGCAATATATTATGATTTAGATAGAAAGTCTCGATGGAATACTCTCTCATGAAGTTAGAACTGATCTAAAGTGAAATGCCTTGGAGAGAGAGAGAGAGAGAGAGAGAGAGAGAGAGAGAGAGAGAGAGAGAGAGAGAGAGAGAGAGAGAGAGAGAGAGAGAGAGAGAGCAGAGAGAGACATATACATATACATGGGCTTTTAACGCACCTGTCTCTCCAGACACATGCACATCAGTCCAGGTGCGTACCAGTGCCAGAATGTACTTACGGCCAAGCCGCTGTTGAACTGAGCACTGAACTCACCGTGCCAGACCTGCACGATCGTGTACACGGGAAGATTGTCTTATCATCCTTCCGTGCCAGACCTGCACGATCGTGTACACGGGAAGATTGTCTTATCATCCTTCCGTGCCAGACCTGCACGATCGTGTACACGGGAAGATTGTCTTAACTCCCTTTATGATCGCCACAGAT
>JADBJO010000666.1:290000-295000 GCA_016801955.1 Conus betulinus | reverse complement strand
CGGTCAGTGTGTCCTTGCTAATCTTAATCACGCCTAATTATGTGGTATACCCTTCCCTCCCTCCTCCTAAATTTCCCTTACCTCCTTCCCCTCCACCCCCCTTCTCTTCCCCCTCCCATCCTGCCTTCCCCCCCCCCTTCCCCCTCTCCCTCCTTCCCTCCTTCCCCCCCCCCCCTCCCTGTTCTCCTCTCCTCTCCCCTCCCCTCCCCCTTTCTCGCCCCTCCCTCTCACTCTAGTGACTCCTTATCCGTCTTCACTACTCTTTGTCTCACCCACCCACCCACCCCCATTCCCCCTACCCTTCTCCTTCCTTTTCCTGTCCCGCCCGCGCCCCACGCCCCGTCTTTCCCCTCCTTCTCCTCCCCAACCCCCCCCCCCCCCCCGTCCCCCTTCCCTCCCTTCAAGTCCACTTCCTGCGTCCCTCCTTTCTCTTCTATACCCCGCCCCCGACTAGTGTCTCCCCTTACTCCCTTCCCCTTTCCCCCGTCTCCTCTACCCTACCCTATGCCATGGAGCCGTTTTGAATCCTTTGAAGACGAAAATAAAAATGGGGAAAATGTCTGAACCCAGGATCAAACCAGGGCCTTACAAACGTCCACACTAATGTTCTCCCAAAGGAGCTATTCCGGCTGACAGAAAGTGTTGTGTTTTTTATTTATGTATACTAACACCAACGGCTGGGTGTGTTTGACTCTTGGGTTCCCTACATTGCTTCGTTTCGCCATACAGTCTCATTAAAATGCGACTAGTGCAATTTGCCAGGTCAAAAGTGATTCGCTCTTGGTCCCGCCAGTATCTTTATGAGTGACCATGCCAGATTTGAAGAGCAAGACAGACAATGAGGACTTGCATAATCAACAACAAAGACTGCAGATTGTTCATAACAGACACACTAACAGACAGACTGCGCCCGTTATAGAAGATGAGTACTGAGAGGAAGAGAGACAGAAAGCATCGTATATAGAAGATGAGAACGGAGGAGAAGACAGACAGAAAGCGCCCTGTATAGAAGATGAGAACTGAGAAGACAGACAGAAAGCGCCCTATGTAAAAGATGAGAACTGAGGAGAAGGAAGACAGAAAGCGCCCTGTATAGAAGACGAGAACTGAAAAGAGAGACAGAAAGCGCCCTATATAGAAGATGAGAACTGAAAAGAGAGACAGAAAGCGCCCTATATAGAAGATGAGAACTGAAAAGAGAGACAGAAAGCGCCCTATATAGAAGATGAGAACTGAGGAGAAGAAGAGACAGAAAGCGCCCTGTATAGAAGATGAGAACTGAGAAAGAGAGAGAAAGCGCCCGATACATAAATAGAAGATGAGAACTGAGGAGAAGACAGAAAGCGCCCTATATAGAAGATGAGAGCTGAAGAGAAGAGAGACAGAAAGCGCCCTACATAGAAGATAAGAACTGAAGAGAAGAGAGACAGAAAGCGCCCTGTACGATAGCAGAGAAATGAGGAGGAGAGAGACAGGACGCAACCTATATAGAAGATGAGAACTGGGGAGGTGAGAGAGAGAGAGAGAGAGAGAGAGAGAGAGAGAGAGAGAGAGAGAGAGAGAGAGAGAGAGAGAGAGAGAGAGAGAGAGAGAGAGAGAGAGAGAGAGAGAGAGAGATGGTTGATCACCGATAATTAATTAAGCTCAACGGGGAAAAAAAACATTTTCGTACTAACAGGAGAGTAAGAAAAAGAGATAAAGGCTGAGGATGAAAGACATGAGCGAGTTGATAGCTTACAGTCTTAAAAAAACTGTTCGTTAATGAGATGAGAGAGAGAGAGAGAGAGGAAGAGAGAGAGAGAGAGCGGGGGAGGGGGAGTTTTTGTGACTCACAGTTGATCAGCTGTGTTGAAGAACGTTTTTCTCAGCAATTAGCCATGATCAGCCGCTTATCGGAAAGAAAACAGCCAAGTGATAATGGGGCGGGGGGGTCGAGGTGCGTCGTGCGTGTAGTGTAGGTGCAACGCTCTTCTTCAGCCTTAACGGCGCAGCAGAGGGAACAGATTAAAGGGTTAGGGTTAGAGAGAGCCTCCGCCCTCCTCGCCTCTACCTTCCTCTTCCCTCCCCCACCCCCCGAACACCCTGGGGGGGGGGTGGTCCCCGTCGTGCGTGAAGGTGCAACGTACTAAGGCTCAGCCTTAAATGAAAAGCAGCAGGCAAAGATTGGGGTTAGGGCTCCGCTTCAGGAGCTCCGTCCCTCCTCGCCCTTCCACCTTTCCCCTTTAACCCACCGTGCCCCGCAGTAGAGTCCACGGCTAAGGCAAGAGAATGAAAGGCAGGCAAAGCTTGGCCGGGCTTCGCTTCAGGTAAATGAGTGGCGAGCTTCCACCTTTCCCGCGCGTGCCTGCAGTGGCAGCCGGCTATGCAGAGAGAGAGAGAGAGAGACAGAGAGAGAGAGAGAGAGAGAGAGAGACAGAGAGAGAGAGGAGCGCCCTGCTTTTCCCCCCCTACTCCAGTTATCTTCCCTTGTCAGTCCTCCCACCTGAAATCAAGGTGACAAAGAGAGAGTGTCGACCTTAGCAAAGCAGTCTTTCTTCACACACACACACACACACACACACACACACACAGCCCGCACTTCCCCTATATACCAGGCAGTTCAGCACACAGTTTCCCCCCACCAGTCGTCGCGACAGCAGTCACTTGGCTGAAGCCGGGATTCCTACCCAAACAACGACATCCACAGGACAGCCCGGCCACGTGCGTGTCTGTCTGTGCCTGTCTGTGTGTGCGTGCATGTGTGCGTTGGGCTGGGTTTCCTCCCTTGTTCAGTTTCGCGCGGACTCGGTGTGGGTTTTGTGTTGGTTTTTTTTTTTTTTTTTTTTTTTTGAATGGGCGGTAGGGGTGGGTGGTGGTGGGGAGGAGGAGGTGGGGGGAGGATTGATCGTGGCGAGGGTGCTGCCCATTTGACTTTGACTGGTGCTCCCCTGCCTGTCAGTCTTTTCACTAGGCCACGTAAGGCTTCTCTGGCCAAAGCGGCTACACCTTCTCGCCCGCGCTGCTTTAGGATTTGAGGGCCAAGGCGGAGGAAGAGTGGGAAGGGTCCAGTTTCACACGTGCGCTTCTGACCGATGGACCGCATGTGCAGCTGACCGCAGATTGTGACCGCAGTCGGAGTGGATTACCAGTGTCGACTGTTGAAAGCAAGCAAGCGCTATTCTGATTAGTCTTGCTAACATACACAACAGAGTAATTATAATTTATTCACCAACTACCTGAAATTTGTTTATTTTGTTCCTCTTATCGCGAGAGACAAACCACTGCCCTTTTTTTTTTTCAAAGCTTCGCTAGCCTGTGGTTGAAGCTATGGTAAGTAGAAAAGAGTGGACAGTAATCAGACATTGTTTGTCAAGGGTCGACAATCGGCTGTGGAATTAGCCTTCATCTTCAGCATTTCCTCTTAATTTGCAATCAGTGAAGATACCAGGTCTCCTCATTTGGCAACAGAATGGCAGCCATGGACTCGGTGAGGTCCTTGGGGTGGAAGTTCTTCGTGGTCCTGGTGATTCTAAAGCCCTGCTGGTCCTCCAACGACTGCAGCTTCGTGCGTTCCTACCAGAACGAGCAGTGTGTGTACAACATCCACCTCACCCAGGACTCCGGCCCCTGCCCTGACCCCATTCGAGGACGCCGACATTTCCGACGCCACCTGGACCACCAGAACGACTACACGGAGAAGATCGACAGCATGGAGAAGACCTTCTCCTTCATGAAGGACGCTCACGAGAAGCGACTGCAAGACCTAGAAGGCACGGTGAGGGGTCTCTTGGGTGCCGACCCCTTCCTCAGCTCCATGGTGGAGACCTCGGTAGGCGCCAACCCCGATCCAGCGCCTCAGCCAGAAAGGTCATCGAAAAAGAAGCTAGACGACCACCTGCTGAGCAGGCTGCACGAGGAGTTTGCCCACCTCAGGAAGGCGCTAGGGAGAGGACGGAACAGATGTTTGACATGCAGCTGAAGCTGAACGAAACGCAACAGATGTTCCAAAAGTCGCAGGTGGACCTGTTCAACGTCAACCAGGATCTCCTCAACGCGGAGAACAAGATCGCCTTGCTGGAGCGAGAGCGAGCTGTGTTGAAGAACCAGATCAAGGACCGCAGTTACAAGCTGGACGTGTCCTCCAAGCGTCTGTCGGAGTGCGAGCAGAAGATGAGTGGGGCAGGAGGAGCAGCTGCTGAGTCTGATCCGTTCGAGAACACACCCTGTCCGAGGGCATGATGACGTGTGAGCTGACGCTGAACATCACCAAAAACGAGGTGAAGAAGATGGAGAGACGTCACAGACACATGAAGAACCGTCACTCCAGGGTCAAGGAGGTGTTGGCCATCCGCGAGAAGGAGCTCATCAGTTGCTATGCAGGTCAGTGCTGTAGCTTCTTCTTTGCCTTCAGCTTACCGACGTGGCTTTGCTGGATATTTGCATGACTGTATCTTCACGTTCATTGTTGCTTTCCTCCTGCCTGTTTTGTCTATATACTATTCCTTCCGTGTGTGTGTGTGTGTGGGGGGGGGGGGGGGGCGCGCGCGCGCGCGTATATGTGTGTGTTTGTGTGTGTGTGTGTGTGTGTGTGTGTGTGTGGTGTGTGTGTGTGTGTGTGTGTGTGTATGTGCGTGTGTTAGATTCCACCCTTTTCTTTATATTGTCTGTAATCAGTGTCTGACCTGGATTCCAGCCTTTTCCACACTCTGTCTACACGTTGTGTTTTGCTGGATTCCCAGTCTTTCCATCACCCGTACCCAAAACATCGTCTGTGTGTCAGCTGCGTACCTTCTCTTACCGCTCACTGTCTATCGTATGTGTGTTTCCCTGTATTCCCTTCTGCTAATCAGCCTGTCTATCGTCTTTGTCTGCCTGCTGGATTCCATCCTTTTCCTCACCCTGTCTATCACCTATTTATGTGGTGTATTCCATCTCTTTCCTCACTCTGTCTATCATCTATGGATGTAGTGTATTCCATCTCTTTCCTCACTCTGTCTATCATCTATGGATGTAGTGTATTC
>JADBJO010000666.1:257500-260000 GCA_016801955.1 Conus betulinus | reverse complement strand
GTTCTTTGGTTCTTTGTTCCTGTGTTCCTGTGGCCCTCCTTTGTTTGTGTGGTTCTTTGGTTCTTTGTTCCTGTGACCCTCCTCTGTAAGTGTGCACCTTTGGCATGTATGTCTTTGGCCACTGATCTCCGTTACTGGCACTGCTCTGACCTAGTCCACAACGTTTTTTTGTGGGAAACACCTGGCACTGCCCAAAATCTTATCCTCCGGAATTGCAATTAAGAATTAGGTCTCTCTCTCTCTCTCCCTCTCTCTCTCTCTCTCTCTCTCTCTCTCACTCTCTCTCTCTCTCTCTCTCACTCTCTCTCTCTCTGTCTCTCTCTCTCTCTCTTTCTCTCTCTCTCCTAGTGAACAACTTAATAACATCGGGTTAAGTTCCTAACTAGGATTTTCCAAGTAGCAGTTTGATAGTTGAACGTGCTTATGACTGTGAATTTATCGTAAACGACATTTATCAAACGATCTGTCGTGTTGCTGAAAATAATGTCCATGGGTTAGAGACGGGAGTTAGACCTATGAACACGGCTACTCGTGTTAGTTTTCTACGTGAATTTGATTTTGTTGACAGTGATGTAACGGTCGTGGAGTTAGTCAGCGCCACCGAGTAATGCTGCCTGACCACTGTAGCCTACTGGGTTTACCCTCCTTGAACAGTCAGGGTCGTGAATAGGAATGGAGATCATTTTGTTCACCAATCAGAGAGCAGTACCGTTCATGGTACTTGGGAGTAAATAACAGCGATCCAGAATGAGAAAGATGTCCTTTCGTGTCCATTATCTCTGTAAAGACAACATCAATCTCGTTCGTATTGAAGATCAAATGGATTCTAACGGGAAGGAAGCCACAACAAACGAACGGCATTTCTGATGTAGATTTTTTTTTTTCCGTTTAAGTGATTCATACTCTCAATAATGTGCTTGATGGGTCCCATAGCAGAAGATATTAAATGAAATATTTAAGAAAAATTGCTTGAAATTTCTGCTTCCGGGAAGCGTAGTTCGCTTCTTTCTTTCTTTCTTCTTTCTTTCTTTCTTTTCAGTAACTTTTTTGACAGCGCTTAGCAACATACAACCAGTTGAAACATACACCGGGCAACCAAAATAGGCTAAGTTCAAGCGAAAGTTTTCAAATTCAAGTTTCTGCCATTTGTTGTCCAAGATGAACCAAGATTTGTGCCTGGCCTTTGCCCTTCGTGACGTCACTGCAGGAGTACTGGTCGACCTCTGTATTGTGCCTCGCCTCTGTGGTTTGGGTTCGTTTCTGCTGTTAAACTGAATATGTCTGCAAGTGTTTCCCTATTTCAGTTCAAACTGTCGCTGTCGGCAGTTTGCCAAGTCAGAATTGCATTACATGGCCAGACTCAGGGTCAGGTGATGAAAATGACCTCGAAGCAACAGCCGCCCAAAAGGTTTGCAATATGCAAACGACCAGATCTTCCAAGTAAGTTTGTATTCACATCCAGTCGCGACCTCACTTCGTACGTCATGTGTGTCACGTGACAAATCAACAAAGTTAAACGAGAACTCGGCACAGCGGACAGAAAAGTCTGATGCAAACCCTCAACACTTTTTTAAATACTTCTTTGTCAGGATTTCCCTTTCCAGTTGTAAAAATACGTGCATGGAAGAAAAATCATAATCTGATCAGCTTGTTGCAAATGCAGGCTATGTGACAGGGGTATCTGGACTATTTCAGGTTGACGTTCCTGCTCCTTGAAACATGTCAAAACTGAAAAGAAAAATTCTATTCCCGCGAACGAAAGAGACAAACACATTACAAGACGAAACTTGACGCTTTCTCGTAGGCACCATGCAGTCTGTATGTTGTATTGCTATTAATGGACATTTTCTTGCTGGCTTTAATGTTTGGCGTTTGATACAGCGCGTCAGGGTTTATTTTTTTTACTCGTGTTTGGCATAGTGACACTTTCACACTGTATGTAACGACAAGATACAAGGGTAAAAACAGAAAAGAAAAGAAAAGAAAAAAGGAAGGAAGGAAGAGAGAAAGGCCGGTAACCATCCTTGCAATGAAAGACGAAATTAATTATGCAAGGAACATACCAGAGGCGCGGGCAGAGGGACAGAAGGAAAGGGAGGAAGAAGAAGAGAGAGAGAGAGAGAGAGAGAGAGAGAGAGAGAGAGAGAGAGAGAGAGAGAGAGAGAGAGAGAGAGAGACAGAGAGTGAGACAGACAGACAGACAGACAGACAGACAGACACAAACAGACAGACAGACAGACAGAGACAGAGCGTTCCGGCTTCTTTGGTCGTCTTCAGGCAAGACAAACAACCGTTTTTCTTTCAGGTTTGTTTTCAGTTTCCGCCTTTAGTCGTCTCACTTTAAAACGAACGTCGTCCATTGAAAACGGTGTTAGTGTCTCCTACTAACCGCTATTTTGGGCAGCCTTGTTTTGTTCATTGTTCATGTCCATTGTTTGTAACATCTGAAAAGGACACAGTGATTAGACCTTTATTTGTCGGTTTGGGTGTTACGAAATAC
>JADBJO010000666.1:215000-237500 GCA_016801955.1 Conus betulinus | reverse complement strand
TAGACGAAGAGTCATCATATATTTCGCAGAGTCCTCCGATTTTCTTATATTAAGTTTTCCGTCACTTAAGTCATTGCCTATGCAAAGTATGGCTTGTCTTTTGTTAGTTAATGTAACATGAAGACTTTCTCTGTTCAGCTCCTTACTGATTATAGACTGTCCAGTTAGAGGTGGGGCTCAGGTGTTTACATGAGGTTTTCTTTGTTCGCTTTCTCCGGGGGAGGAACAAATTTCCATGGCGTTCTGAAGTCGTTATTCCCATGTGGCTCTGAGACCCAGCTGCTTCTGTAACCTGAACTAAGGGTGCAGGTGAATTTGATGGAATTTTTCCGTCCGTGACAGCGTCAGAGTTGCGCCAGGCTTTCAGACCCGTGGGATCTCTCTCTCTCTCTCTCTCTCTCTCTCTCTCTCTCTCTCTCTCTCTCTCTCTCTCTCTCTCTCTCTCTCTCTCTCTTAAACACACCCACACCCACACCACACACACACACACACACACACACACACACATATTCGCGCGCATGCACGGGCGCCCCCCCCCCCCCACACACACACACACACACACACACACACACATCCATACACACACACGAGGAGCACATACAGAGAAAGAAGACAGGCGAAAGACAAAAATTGAGAGAGAGAGAGAGACGGACAGACAGACAGATAGACAGACAGACAGGCGAATAGACAAACAGATCCATAATGTTTCCCACGGAAATACAGATGTAATGTTTTGACACAGCTTTCATACCATAAGTTAATCTTTTCAACCATAACTTACATTTCCCAAACAAACTCGCACCTTCTACCTATGAAAACATTTCACAAGTTTTTTTGTACATCAAATCCTTTAAAAAAAAAATTTTTTTTTAAAACATTTGAGAGCAGATAAAACGTTAACGCACCAACTGTCGTAAACATCCAATACAACAGTAAATCGACATATCATATACGTAAAGAGCTCGATGAGGACCCGCCAGGCCCTTGACAGTGAAACCAGTGACGCCACTGCTAGAGCCGACACAGTGACGATCTTAATGTCAGGTCGTGCAGAGCTGTCCTCCACTCGCTGTGAAGTTTGGGAACAGGTATGAATGTCAACGGCAGCACTCAAATGTCAGTCCTGGGGCTGGTCGTCTCACTCTCCACTTTGGACCCGTCCCCTGAACGTGCAGGCTTCAAAGTTGAACCCGCTTAGATTACACCAACCCTATCTGCGGCTTCCAACGGAGTTGTTGGACTTTCTTGTCACGAGAGTTCTCTGTGTGAAATTCCGGTGGTTTGAATGTGTCACCTTTGGATGGGCGCCACCCACCCACCCTTTTTCATATGGTTTTGTATAGCCGCCATCATTTGCTAAGGATATTTTTGCTGCTGGACAAAAGAGGAGTGTAAATACATCTGAATGACATAAATCCTGCAAGGTTCTAAAGTCCTTTTTTTTCACAGTATTAAACAGTTTAGAACTGCGCAATATGTGGTTGTCTGTTAACACTTCTCCAACCTCCTTTGTGTTCTGAGTTCTTTGTTTCACTATCTTTCAATTACGAAACATAGTATATGTGACCCAGACTTATTGACTCAGATTCTTTCATAAACCTCAAGTGCCTTTAGACATAACATGATAGTTACACATATACAGATGATGGTCTATGCCTTAACTATGATTTACATTGACCCATGAAGGTGCCATTACGGTAATTTTGATATCTATGTATTTTCGACATGTTTTGTTACGAGAGTTCTGTGTGTGAAATTCAGCCAGTTTGAATGTGTCTCCACTATATGGGCGCCACATACCTTTTTAATACAGTTTTGTATAGCCCTTATAATTCGCTGTGGATGTTTTTGCCGCTGCTCAAAAGAAAAGTGTAAATACACCAGATGGTACAAATTTATCACAGATATAAGGGTCGGTGCGCACATTTCTTTCACAGCATCATACAATTTAGACTGGGACAACTTGTGCTTGCCTGTTAACATCCTCCCCCATCCCCCTGTCTCTTTTTGTGTTATGGATTCATTAATTTTCTGTCTTTTTAATTGCGTTTTTCATCAAAAAATGTGAAGGATGCTTGTGACTCAGACTTACAGACTCATATTCACGCTATAGACACAACACGGTGATAACACATCTATACATCATAGTTTATGCTGAAAACCATCATTTATCTGTGCCCATATAGGGTGGCACTGTAATCTTTTCATATTTATGCAATGACGGACATGTTTAGTTTCATGAGCTTGCAGCTCGTCATTGCAGAATAGGCCGATATCACCAGGATTTGGTTTGTGCATCAGTTTGGGTTTGGTGTATCATGAGGTGGCTGATCTGTCTTTCTTTTTTTTTTGCGTGGCAGCTTGTATCTGAATCAACTGTCCTGAAACTGAGTTTCATTTTCGACTACAGCACAGGCTGGTATTTTCTGCTTCTCTTCATAATTCAGATACGTGTCTCAGCTCCTCTGCTCTCCTTCTTGGTTTCCTGTCTTTGACAGAATCGATTATTAGCTTTCTGCTTTGACTTTTCTGTCATCTTGAATACCACTTTAGTACCTGAACTTCTCAACACGAATGCCCCTTCCCGCTAGCTCCACTCTTTCTCTGATACAAGGGTCTTGAAACTTCCTTCGTTCAAAACAGAAATGAGTGGTGACAGATGTTTTACCTACCAAGCCTCAGCAGTCTGGAACAGTTTACCATTCATGCTCAGACGCCCTGGTTTCTTCTTTTCATTCAAGTTCCATTTAAAAAGTTGCGTTCTCAACACTGCTCTTTTGGCTCTCCACAGATTTCTGCAAGTTTTCAGAGAACGGTTAATTTTATGTCGATGGCAAGAGTGGGACTCTCATATTAGTGATAGTGAAAGGTTTTGTGTTTACAGAACGTTTTGCAAGGTGCCTGAGGTAAAAATCTATTTACTGATGAATTTAGATAGACATTTAAGATATGTATTGACGAGGTTTCGATTTGGCATTTCTGAAATAGCGCAACATCGTCTACGTTACAAAACACAGTAATGCTGACTTAAAATGTCCGCTTTGCAAAAACGAAAAAGAAGATGATGTTCATTTTGTCTTATGTTGTCCTGTTTTGAGTGACTTAAGAACTCAGTATATACCTAGTAAATTTTATGCAGTCCAAATAAATTTAGACTTGCATTGCTTATGGCAAACAGAACATAAACAAACTGTGAAACAACTGTCCATTTATCTTTATAAAGCATTCAAGTTGCGCTCTGTTCTGGTCTCTTTGATTAGATACTAAATATGTTGTCAATTATGCATTTGTGTATAGAAGTTATGTACCCCTTCATGAGGGGCAATGGCCTATACATGAATAAACTTTCCGTTTCCGTTTCCGTTTCTTTTGGCTCTCCTCCAAAGCTTGAATGTTTGAGTTTTTAGGCGTGAATGCTTGATATTTTTTTTTTTCTCTATGCTGGGTGATATTGGACACATTTCAGTATTTTTTTGTCCTGTTTCGCTTATATTTCATGTATGTTTATGGAGCATCCAAAAAGTAAACTCTTCATTTTTAGGTGTTCTTTTCATTATTTACCTTTGTTCGTAAGTTACTTTGATCATTCATGACTCTTTACTTTTGAAAATGCTTTGAGCGGACTTCTGCATGAATGCGCAAACAAATTCCTATGTCTTCATATGTTTCTTTATCCTGACCACAAATAGGATTTTTCTGCAGATTTTTTAGGGACAGCTTCGTCGTTGCCGTGAGTTCTTACTCGTGCCTCTAGTGCTTGCTGATTATGGGATCTCAGATTATCATTTCTTTCGAAAAGCTAATTCAGACCATCACCGAAATTCTCGAGGAAACGGGGAGGGGGGGGGGGGGTGGAGTGAAGCCGGCCTGCCCCGTGCCAGATCCGAAATAGGGATTTTCTCGCCTCTTGAATGACTGCATTATCTACAGAAATCCCTCCTCTCCATGGACTGGGCCCCAGTTTGAGAATTCAGCGCATCTGCAGGGATGACGTCATCACATGTGAATAACTTCGATGTGTGATATCGATTTCAGTGCACGACCTGTGGCTCAGAGTGAACTGGACTTATTTCTTTCGGTTTATTAGGGATCTTTATTGCCATGAATTTGAAACTTATTGGGGAAAGAGTTTCAGCGAATAACTCGGGATAAAATGTTTGCAGTTTATAAGAAAGCGAGATAGAGATGAAGTCTCTGCGATCAAATCACATTTTCATTTCCATTCTTTGCACAAGTATGATAATGTTATTAGTAGTAATAATGATAATGATGATAATAATTGGCTGTCACATACAATACGTAATCGATAGCGCCACATTATTCTGTGAATATAATTTGGTTTATATAAATAAAGTGCGTACACTTTGACATTGCGCAATGCTTTCGTTTGAACGGTCGTATTCAATTTTGGCACTGAATTTCATGTCCTTTTATCGTCTGTGTATGTTTTTGATATTGAATCATTCTGTATGGTTATCCTTTGACTTTTTGAATTTACCTTTGAGATTAGTTTGTTTTTTGCAGGTGTGCTTTGAATGGTTGCGTTTTCACTAGCATTGAAATATTCCAAACAGTTGTTCTTTAAGTGTTTCCGTTTACTTTGACATCTAATTATTCCGTACAGGTTTCTGTTTATTGTATTACCATTGGCTTTGAATAGTTCCACACAGTTGTCCATTAATTGTATTTATCTTTGGCACTGAAATATTCATATACTTGTTCTTTGATCGTATTTGATGTTGACATCAATTGCCCCATTCAGTTGTATATCTGTACTTATCTTTGGCACTAAATTTTTCAATACACTTGCCCTTGGGAGTTTCTAATTACCTCTGGCATTGAATGAATGATTCCACTCATTTGTCATTTAATCGTTCGTGTTCATTTTGGGCATAAAATTACTTCATACAATTCTCCCTTGAATTTTAGGGTTCATGCTTGGCTTTGAATTATCTAAAACCATTGATCTTCGAGCGTTCCTATTTACCTTGGAGATCGAATCCTCTTTTCAGCTTTGTGTGTTCTTATTTACCTTCGAGGCTGAATTGACATTATCTTTTCAAAACTGACCCTTGGAGCTGACAGCATTTGTTTATGCTTTCGCTCTGTCAGTGGTATGGTCCGGAGATGTCTCCACCACACACCCTCCGTGCTGAGCTCTTCCTTTTCCCCCATTCTCGTGGAAGCCGCAGGAGGGGGTTTGGGTTGTGGAAGGTGGGAGGGCGTATTTCGGTGGCATTCTGAAGTTGTCAGTCCCATTACGTGAATGACCCAGGTAAACCCTCTTGGCTGGCGGCGGCTTGGGTGATAGATGTGCTTGATGTTTGACACCGTTTGTACAGTCGGCAGACTGTCTCGTGTAGGGAATTGAAGGTTGGGCTATATATCACTCTCTCTGTCTGCCTGTGCCCGGTCCTCTCCCTGGTGTGTGTGGCTTCTCTGTTTTATTTGTTGTTGGTGGTGGTCTATGCCCCAGTGTGTGTCTGTGTGTTGGTCTTTGCCTCTTTGTCTGATTGTCTGCTTGTCTGATTTATCTGTCTGTTGTTGCTGTTTTATCTATCAGTGAGAAAGAGAGGTAGAGACAGAGACAGAGAGAGACAGAGAGAGAGAGTATGAGTGTTTATGTGCTCTCTCTCTCTCTCTCTCTCTCTCTCTCTCTCTCTCTCTCTCTCTCTCTCTCTCTCTCTCTCGAATGGGCCAAATCTATAATTGTATTTTTATATACAGGAAAAGTTACTTCAATAATCTGACAGTTATAGACGAATAACATTGAAAGCCATGCTCGATAAATATATACTGATATCTTGAATAAAAGATTGAACAAAATGGGCAGAAAAGGCGGGGAAATTGTCAAAAAGCAAGTAGGGTTTAGAAGGTACCACAGCACTGTTGACAGAAGTTTTACGCTATGCTCTTTATTTCAAAGTACCTCTCCAGAAACCTAAAAACTCTATAGTGCTTTAGTCGACTTCAAGAAGGCTTTCAACTCTATCAATAGAAATCTATTGTGGGATATCTTGAGGAAATCGAGCATTGACGAGAAGGAAGTTTTATCAAGCACTGCGAGAAATTTACAGGACTGTCTTGGCCTGCATGCGTGATATATATCGAAATTCTCAGTATTCAGAGTTTCCAATGGGAGTTCAGCAATGCTGTGCTTAGCCCACAACTCTTTTCGTTCTTCATCAAAGAATTTGTAGCAGCTTTGTCCAAATGCGGAAGGTATGGGTTACAACTACTTGCAGGAAATGTAGAAATAATCATGTTACTGTTTGCTGCCAACAGGTTTTATTATCAGACATTGCTATTGGATTACAAAAACCAGCAGGTGGGTAAAACTTAACAGTAAGTGTGCGCATTACTAATATCATAGTTTTTTTTCCGTAAACGCGGCCATCTTACAGCTAGGGAAATCTGGTGGTTTGGGGAACGAAGAAGTGAATGTAGCAGAAAAATGTATGAATATCTAGGCATGAGCTTCATGTTCAAACTTACTTTAACGACAGACCGGTCAGAAATAGCCAGAAAAGCCATCTCCCCCCCCCCCCCCCCCCCCCCCCCCCCCCCCCCCCCCCCCCCATATCAATGAGGCAGTACTACTATAAGTAATCAAGTGATATTCACAGGTATGGTGATCGACTTGTTCATTTCTTTGTTTCCTGATGAAGCTGTGTTTACTGTCATAGATTGACTGGGGACTTACAAAGACAGCTCAGTGATTCACGCTCAGCGAAGTCTCCTCTTCAGCTGAGAACCAACATGAATACAACGGATGCAGTTGTTTTTGGACTGCAGAAAGGGTTCGTAATTGTACGAGAATTGTAGATATATGATGGCAGTTAACACGTGTCGTTCACATTCATGAGTATTTCAGGATATCTATCTCCACGTATCAATGAAACGCTTTCAGTACATGCCATACCAGGAGAACCAAGAATGCTTCAGCGTAAGTACTGCTAAAGCAGTTCCTTTGAAATGTTATGTTTTGAAACACGTATCAGCCAGTTCTGCAAAGTGGACCAGAGTTAATGATGGTTAGCAGTTGTTCATTGTGTATTTGTATATTTTTGAAACGATTCACGCGTAGATCTGCGAACCCCAAATGATTTTGTTTGTTTACGGTGGAATCAACAGATTTTACTTTTCCGTATCTATAAATTCTGCAGTAAACTGCGTGCGAAATTAGCTTGAGCATGTGGAAGAACGTACGTTAGGTCTGCTTACATAGTGCACGTGATGCTTTATGTTTTAAAGACAGGAAGTGGGTGTCAAATGTGCGGATGGTCGACAATGGTTTATAGTGAGTTTATTTGAATCAGTTTTTATCAGTCGGAAATAGAAATGGATTTTATAACTCATTTCACCACCTTTCTGTTTCCACTTCCCACCCTTTGCTTTCCACCCTCTACACCCTCACCCTCCCCTCCTATCCCCTCCCCCCTTTTTTTCCATGCCCTCAGGTTGTTCAGAAGTGAAGTTTCATCAGCTTTGTACATTAAATATTCAGATGACTCAGCACTCCCCTTCCATCCCCCATCCTCCAGTGAACTCCTTCTTTTTTTAGAAAGAATCCAGTGAACTTCGTTCTAAGTGAACTCTTTTCTAGTGAACTTTTATCAGTGACACAACAACAGTAATCTTAAGTGTTATGTTCGTCAGTTGGCCAGTGTGGCTTGAGAAAGTGGTGAAATAAACCGAGATCTTGCTATTACCTCATGGGTGTTATGTGGCTTCTGTTTTTTGCATCTTCCTTATAACTATGTTTTGTCACCTTTGATAAAGATGGCAGAACGGGCAACATGTCAATTGATACTAGAGAAAGATTTAAACTGTGTGCAATATTATGACACAAATGATAAACACTTTTTACAAATAAATATGAAAAGGTGAAAACTAGTTATGTAACAACTGGAGTTTAGAATGGATAAATCTGATTTAAATGTGTTTATGACCTCGTTTTAGATATAGATCTAGTGGCGATCTTATGTGCTTATGTGCTAGACGTCAAAAGAAGAAATGTAGTTTTGTTTCATTTTACAAAGACTGAAAAAAATGGAGAAAAAATGCTGAGACATAAACAGTGCAAAAATGTTTACCTAAACCGAGGTAATTCATATTATGCACTAAGCCTAACCTTATACGCAGCTTTTCCCTTGTCTTATATAAGAATTTTTAAAAATAGCTGTTTGATAACTTGCATATGTTTGCTGTGGTCGTAGTGATATTGTTCCTTTCGTTCAGAATTATAGAGCGTTAAATATTGTTCACATGTCCCTCCGCGGGGGACTGGCGCTTTCATGAATAAACCGTCATGTACTCTTTTACTCATTCTCTCTTTCGATCTCTCTGTCTCTGTCTCTCTCTGTCTGTCTGTCTGTCTGTCTCTCTCTCTCTCTCTCTCTCTCTCTCTCTCTCTCTCTCTCTCTCTCTCTTCTCATACACACATACGCGCGCGCGCGTCCACGCACACATGTTGCAGAGAGAGAGAGAGAGAGAGAGAGAGAGAGAGAGAGAGAGAGAGAGAGAGAGAAAGAGAGAGAGAGAACTCGGTAGAACGTTATTTAATCAAGGATTAAGATTTTAGGCACACCCTATTCATCCAGTCTGCCCTTGCCAAACTTCATCATGCAAATGAGATATAAATATATAAGGAAATAAAGCACACACGATATGAAGTACGTGGTACACACCTTGATCCTATAAATGCATAATGTATTGCATTCATACATATTGATAAAGGCTCCCCCGCAGACAAACAAAATAACAGAAGACAAGGTAGCGGGTAGGGGTGGATATGGTTGGGAGTCGGGAGGGAGGGAGGAGAGAGGCGGAGGAATGAATGAGAATGGGGAGCAAGGTGGAAATCTCCTGGCAACGGCTGGGGGGGAAAAGGAAGAAAGAAATTTTAAAGAGAGAGAGAGAGAAGAGAAGAGAGAGAGAGAGAGAGAGAGAGTCAGACAGACAGACAGACAGACAGACAGGCAGCAGGAAGAGACGAAACCAGAGAGAGAGAAACCGTCAGTGGTAGCAAAAAGACCATGATGGGGAGGTAGGCGACGAGGAGGAGGGGGGCGGGGGTGCTTGGGCTATAACCAGAGGTGAGTCGGAGGGGAAAGGCGGGGTGATGGAGGAAGAAGGGGGGGAGAGAAGGGGGAGGAGGTTGAAACGCTAATAAGCGTGCAGTCGTTAGCGCAAGCGGTGGAAGAGTGCTTCGTGCACCAGTGTTTGTGAGTGACTACCAACCACCATTACTCTCGCAGGTTCAGGACCCCAGGCGTAGAAGAAAGGGGGAGGTAAGCATACCGAACGAGTCTTCTCGCCAATCAGCGGAGGTTACTATTTTTTGGTGCACCACGAGAGAGTGAAACAAACAATGCCTGAACATAATTACGAACGATTTCCTTCTTGACCTCTGGCTCTTTAACACAGCGTTATCGTGTTTGTATCAAAATTAGAGTTAATTTTAAACAAGAAGTCAAGTGAAGTCAATCAAGTCAAGAACGCTATTTTCTCCAAAGAGAAATTAAGAGTGGCCATAAAAGCATGTCTATGGATCAATATTTAACTAATCACACACACACACACACACACACACACACACACACACACACACACACACACACACACACACACACACACACACACACATATATATATATATAGAGAGAGAGAGAGAGAGAGAGACAGACAGAGAGACAGACAGAGACAGAGCGACAGACAGATAGATAGATAGATAGATAGATGTGTGTGTGTGTGTGTGTGTGTGTGTGTGTGTGTGTGTGTGTGTGTGTGTGTGTGTGTGTACGAATAAGCTATCTCAATCGGATCTCATCGGGAGAACGAAACTGTTTTTAGTTCTAGTTGTTTTGGAATTTGGAATCTCTTCGTCCAGATGGTAGAACATTGCAGGGTTTTTTTTTTTAAGTACATGAGAACTGTCGGCAGCAATGTTCACACCTTTTTTGTGTGACACGACATTCATACAATTTATCTGGCTGTCCTTGTTTTTTTTTTTACCCAATAATCTTTCCACATGTATTCACCACTCTGTTTAAAATGTTTTTTGTTTTTCATACTAAGATTTCCAAACCAGCATAAAAAGCCAAAGGACACCATTGATTCTACAAAAAAAAAAAAACGATAAAACATATGAAATAGCTGAATTAGTCACAGGATTGTTTAAACTTTTTTTTTAATCTCAGTCTCAGTAGCTCATTCCTAGATAGTAATATGATAATAGAGATTTGTGATTTGTCAAGATTTGTAGATGTTCTTGCGACTGGATGGCAAAGTCTGTGGCATTGACCGACCTTTTGAACGAAGGTGTGAAACAAAAGTCAGGATGAAAGGAAGGGAGATAATTGAAAGGAACGGGAAGATGAAAGAAAGTAACAAGGCTGAAATGCCGTCGAGAGAAGAAAGTGAATTCTCTCTCTCTCTCTCTCTCTCTCTCTCTCTCTCTCTCTCTCTCTCTCTCTCTCTCTCTCTCTCTCTCTCTCTCTCTCTCTCTCTCTCTCTCTCCACACACACACACACACACACACACACACACACACAGTGACTTTGATGAGGTGATACCTAGTAATAGCCCTTCGCAATCTGGGGGGCTTTAAGCAAAATGACTCTCTCTCTCTCTCTCTCTCTCTCTCTCTCTCTCTCTCTCTCTCTCTCTCTCTCTCTCTCTCTCTCTCTCTGTCCCATGCATGATTTAGGTTAGTTAAAACACAGGCTGGAGAATCCTATATGCCTAAAATCCCTATCTTTGATTAAATGAAGCTTCACAGACTTGAAACCAAAGGTGTTTTGTGGTGTGTTTTTTTTTTTCAAGAATAACAAAAAAAAATAAATTCTGTAATTTCTGCTCTCTCTCTCTCTCTCTCTCTCTCTCTCTCTCTCTCTCTCTCTCTCTCTCTCTCTCTCTCTCTCTCTCTCTCTGTGTCACTCTCCCACTTCTCCTCAAGGCGTTCTCCGCAACACGGCATTACTGGGAAAGGCACCAAGGGAAACAAGTTTGCAATCACGCGATCCACCTTAAATCTACATCCCTGCGCTCTGGGCCCAGGACAGCCAAGCTTCATTAATCCCCACACCTGGGCTCAGGTGTGTTAGGGTACGAGCATGCTGAGGGATGGGGGTGGATGTGATGGGGGAGTGGGGTTTAGAGTGTGTCGTGGCGGGGGATGGGGTGAGGGGGGGGGGGGGGGGGGGGGGGGGGGGGGGGGCAGGGTGTTGGCCGCACGAGGTTTCAGCCATCATTGGCATACCTGGTGTTTGGGGTATATTATTTGTTAAGTATACACGGACGCTTGACTGACATCTGCGCTAACGAAAATGCTGGTGGGTGGTCCTCTTGTTGCTTGCGTCTCATGTCGTCCATTCAGAAGCTGTATCGAGGCATGGCTATGTCCCTTTGTCTTTGTCTGTCTGTCTGTCCTGTCTCTCTCTCTCTCTCTCTCTCTCTCTCTCTCTCTCTCTCTCTCTCTATCTATCTATCTATCTATCACACACACACACACACACACACACACACACACACACACACACACACACACACACACACACACACACACACACACACACACACACACACACACACACACACACTGACTGTGATGAGGCGACAGCCCTGACATAGCTCTTTGTGGTCTCTCCAATGCTGAAAATAACGGCAATTATTCTATGAACCGCCCAAAATCTAGAGAAGAAGTGTTGCTAGCAATCAGAAAGTTGAATACTGATAAATCTACTGGTCCAGATGGAAAAATTGGGGATATTTTGAAATACGCGACCGATCAAGTGAAAGATTTCTTTGTTAAACTTTTAGATACTTTTTTGATAAGGGGATATTCCCAGATAACTGAACAGAAAGTATTGTGCTACCTTTATTTTGAAAAGGTGATATAGACGATCCAAGCATATAAAAGGGGTATTGCCGTGTGATTGTCACTAACCCACTTAGTTCCATTATAAACAATATGATGCAGGTATAGATTGAGTTGTGTAATATTCCAGGGAAATATCAAGTGGGGGGTTAAAAACGCTACTCTACCATTGATCACATGTACACATTTTTAGCTTTAATACAAAAACAGTTTTGCTTTAACTGCAAATTTGATGTTGCTTTCATTGATTTTGAGAAAGTTTTTGACTCAATGGAAAGAAATATATTGTGGCAAATTCTTGTAAAAAAAGGTATATCAAGGGAATTTTTTCTGATGTTGCCATAGCATGTATAATAATAGTCAGGGCTAGAATTCGTTCTTGTCCAAAAACTGACAGACTAAATAAACTGTATCCAAGGAGTAAAGCAAGGTGATGTTATTAGTCCAATGTTGTTTTATTTACTTACAGATGAATTAGCGATGGAAGTGAACATAAATGGGAGGCGCGGTGCAACATTTACATGTGTTTATTTTGAATTATTTATATTACTTTTGGCAGATGGTGTAGCCCTCCTGTCTGAAATAATAGTCGTTGTCGGTTTACAGACACAATTAAACAAGTCGACATGGAGCAGCATCAGCATTACGTCCTAAGCTGAATATATGCAAAAGATAATATAGTTGTGTTTAGAGAAGATTGGACTTGAGAGGGAATCCCTTTGCCAGCTGGTACAGTTTATAAATATTTAGGCATTTATTTTTTAGCAAGGTTTAATTTTACTGCATCGTATCAAGATATCACCAGTATGCCACAATTAAATTGTAATTCATTTGCATATCTAAAACTCTTTGACACACAAATACAACCAACTGGTAAGTACTGGGCTGAATTGTGGGGACAGAATAGCGCTGCTCGCCACTTTGAAAAGATACATCTTTTCGCTCTTAAAATGTTTTTTGGAATTTAAATGCAAAGAGCAAATGGTTTAATAAATGGGGAGACAAACAGACATTCAATTTACATGCATTCTACTGAAAGGTGTATGCGGTATTGGATAAAGTTGACAAGAATGGACGAGTGAAGATTACCGCGAAAAACAATAGATTCTGTTCCTCATGATTAGGCAAATTGAGTATCATGTATCATAGCAAATTGTATATGTTTGCTTTTTGGTATGTGTAGCGAAACCAGGTGTTGAGGGAGTGAATCAACATCTCACTGACTTTAAGAACAAAATCAATACTCTGTAAATGGCGAAATGGGATTTTCGTGTTAAGGACAGTGAAAGATTCCATCTATATGAAACGTTTTACACAATAGCTGTTGATAAAACGTTTGATTGATTAATGAATGCATTACATATATATATATATAGAGAGAGAGAGAGAGAGAGAGAGATGTGTCTGTCTGTCTGTCTGTCTGTCTGTCTGTCTGTCTGTCTGACCGTCTGCCTGTGCGTGTCTGTATCTGTGTCTATATATGTATCTGTGCATGTGTGAGTGTGTGCTTGAGTGCGTGCGTTTGTGAGAGAGAGAGAGAGAGAGAGAGAGAGAGAGAGAGAGAGAGAGAGAGAGAGAGAGAGAGAGAGAAACAGACAGACACAGAAAGGGGGAAAATTATGTCAGTTTCAAAGTTTTCAAGAGAGTTTACGCACAAAAAAACTCACGCACGCGCGTAATAAATGCAATAATACTTTTTTTAAGGAGGGGGGGGGGGGGGAGGAAGGGGCAAAATAGACAGAACACATTGCAAAAAGTAGGCTAAAAAAAAAAAAAAAAAAACAGTGAACGAAAATAGAACAGACGTGACAGAGATTTTTTTTTTTAAAAGGAATAAACTCACCACCAAGAAAATATAAAACGAAACAGTGGCAACGAATTAACTGCCATATCCAGGGTAAAAAAAAAAATGCAGTAACTCAGCAAAAAAAAAAGAAAAAGAAAACAGTGGCAACGAATTAACTGTCATATCCAAGATTTTTAAAAAAATTGCAGAGATTTGTATGCACGAAATGTTGTCGCCCCGAGTCTAATTTACACAGGCAGTCAAATGTACAGGTGCTCGGTGCAGGCGCGGCGTGCTTTCGGTCAGTTGTTTTGTGTTATTGTTCACGCCCATCCCCCCTGCTACTGCACTTGCGCTTGACCTCTCGCTCTGCACAGGTCAGCAGACTGTGGTTGTTTGAATGAATGCGTCTCCCTATCCCTCCCTCCCTCCAGTCCCCAGCCCCTCCCCCCCCCCCCCCCCCCCGCCTCTCAAGCTCCCGCTCACTCGTTCACCTCCTCTCTCTGTGACTGTCTCTCTCCCTGTCTCTTCTGTCTCTTAACCTGTCTGTCTGTCTGTCTGTATATGTATGTATGTATGTATGTCTCTCTCTCTCTCTCTCTCTCTCTCTCTCTCTCTCTCTCTCTCTCTCTCTCTCTCTCTCTCTCTCAAGATAACGTTAAATGTGTAAATTGGTGTGTGTGCTGATAAAGATTCTCTCTCTCTCTCTCTCTCTCTCTCTCTCTCTCTCTCTCTCTCTCTCTCTCTCTCTCTCTCTCTTTTAACGAAGTGCAAATACTCTGAAAAAGTTTGCAATTTTTCACTCAAGTGTGTGACAAGTGAGTCTGCGTAATCATGATGATTTCAGGTGTGTGTGTGTGTGTGTGTGTGTGTGTGTGTGTGTGTGTGTGTGTGTGTGTGTGTGTGTGTGTGTGTGTGTGTGTGTGAACTTTTACGCTGGCTTCTCAGCATGAGCATAGCCAGACTTGGCTGAACGATAAACATTAAGACCTTTCCAATTACTATAAGCATAAAGATGCCATTGAATCGTAACCACCGTACATCTGCGATTAACATTTTCTTTTGTCTTGTAAAGTATGATCACTTATGATTATTGCTTTACACACTGACAGAAACATGTTAATGTATGTTATTTGCAAAACCTGCAACAAATATCCGATAGTGACAGAAACATGTCAATGTATGTTATTTGCAAAACCTGCAACAAATATCCAATGGCAATTTGTTAGGATAAGACCATTTCATGGCGTTTCATCAAAGCCGCAGAGGAAATAAATAAATGAAATGATTTTTCTAAATTTTAAACTAAGCTCAGGCCACATTCATACAGTAAAGTATTATGCATGTTGCCTGATAATGCTACGTCACGCCACTGATAAAACGTTTACGAAACGCTTGAGGGGAGACCACCACACACCAACAGAAATGGGTCTCTAGAGTGAACTCTTCACCTTGTGGTCAGCCCGTAACTGGCACAGAGAGCAGCAGTAATCAAGGTCAGGACAGTTCAGAGAACTGTGGTCAGGAAGGGAGGAGGGGGGAAGAGGGAAAGGGCGGGAGGGGGGGGGGGAAAGTCTGGCTCTGGCGGTGAGATGGAACGATATGCCGTGAGAGGGTAGTGGATGATAGCACCCTCAGGGTGCCGAAGAAAACAAAGATCTATAGAGTAAAGAGGACTTTTAGTGCAGACTCTGATTATACACATCCTGTGATTGTGGTTAGATAGTGGTGATGTGTTTATTCCCTATTCTCTTTCCCCACTCACCCGGTGCCTTTTCATTCTTCGGTCTCGTGTCTTCATCACATGTGAGTCATATGTAGCCCCCAATTGCCTCTCGTGGAAAAAATGTACCAAAATATTCCATGGCGTTAACAGTAATCACAAACTCTGTTAGATTAATTATGTCTGTTCACCTGTTTTGCTTTAATACTGTAAGAAAAAAAAATTGTACTGTTCAGAAAGAATACTGCTCATACACTCTTCCATAAGGGACTATGGCCTATTTAAATAAATCCCCTCTCTCTCTGTCTCTCTCTGTCTCTCTTTCTGTGTGTGTGTGTGTGTGTGTGTGTGTGTGTGTACACGTGCGCGCGCGCGTGTGTGTGTGTGTGTGTGTGTGTGTGTGTGTGTGTGTGTGTGTGTGTGTGTGTGTGTGTGTGTGTGTGTGTGTGTGTGTTCACCACAGGTGATTCGACAGACAAGAATAACTAGTCAGGAGAGGATAGGGGGTTATACAATACTACAAATTATCAACAGGGGTAGGTCACTTAGCTTGAACGGTGGATAACGGGGGGGGGGGGGGGGGGGGGGGGGGGGGCACTTATAAGTTTGAAGGACGAATCAAGGGCGCGCGAAGCACCAGTGACTGCAAGGACCGAAACAGCTCAGTTGGTAGTACGTCGGACTTTTAACTGTAGTGATCTTGGGGTTGATGGTTCGCATCTCCACCGGGACCGTTTCAGTACAGGGAAAAAACTTTTCCCTCGAGGTTAACATTGGTTCCGATTCCATTCTGTAGAAGTTCTTCGCATGAGGCTATGAATCGTGGTTCCGTATGTGAATGCGCGCATAACATCTTGCATATACGTTAAATCCCATCATTATCCTTTGGAAGAGTTGGTGATCATGGATGACAGGAAGACATATAGCCTGCATCCTGCGCGCTGGCAAGGCTCTGAGTAAAGATTGGTGTGTTTCGGGCAGGATGGTATCCCCAAAGCTGAAAGGAAGGGAAAAGGATAGAGGTCACTGGTGGAGGTGGTTAGAAAAAAATCATTTTCTCTGTCTGTCCGTCTGTATGTATGTCTGTCTCTCTCTCTCTCTCTCTCTCTCTCTCTCTCTCTCTCTCTCTCTCTCTCTCTCTCTCTCTCTCTCTCTCTCTCTCTCTTCTCTTCTCTCTCTTCTCTTCTCTTCTCTTCTCGTCTCTTTTCTCTTCTCTATCTGTCTATCTGCTTGCCTGTCTTTCTGTCTGTCGGTCTGTCTGTCTGTCTCTCTCGCTCTCTCTCTCCAATTTGTCTATCTGTCTGTCTGTCTGTCTGTCTGTCTGTCTCTCTCTCTCTCTCTCTCTCTCTCTCTCTCTCTCTCTCTCTCAGTCTCTCTCTCTTTCAATCCAAATGATATGGCAAACAGGAATAACCGAGAGAAGGCGATTATGCAGCTCTACCATTATTCACAGGCTCAGATCAATTAGCTTGTGAAGGGGAGGAGACGGGATAGGGGACAGGAGCGGGGAGGGAGACGGGGGGGGGAAGGGGGTGAATTCGAGGGCACGAAGCGATTGAGATTGCATAGGTCACTGGGGGCAAGTCTCCACCCCCCACCCCCCACCCCCTTCCACTTCTACCTCCCCTCTTCTCCCGTCCCACCCCTCCCGGTATTTATGTCGTTGGCGCGAATCTGTGCAATTTGGGTGATAAACCGATGCCATGTCATACAGTTAGGAACCATGGTGAAAATCATGTGTTGGGGGTGCACCTCTCTCTCTCTCTCTCTCTCTCTCTCTCTCTCTCTCTCTCTCTCTCTCTCTCTCTCTCTCTCTCTCTCTCTCTCTCTCCACTGGATGAACACACATACAAAAATCTCTACCACCTGTGACTGGTCACACGACAATGCTGTCAAGAGGAAGTGCCTGTTCCACAGTACCTGGTCACACGATTTCAAAGCTAAGCCATCTAGAAGGGGAGCGCACAGAACACGGTGATGGAAGTTCATTTTAGCACGAAATGCTGTACGGCGACTCCCGTGTCATGTGGGCCGCTGTGAGCAAACCATTGTCATCTGCACATGTCATGAAAGCCAGTACGTCGCGGAGAGGGGGGGGGGGTGTGCTGATTTTTTTGTCGCCTCTCACATCTCTCCCCCAACCCCCACCACTTCTCCCCCTACCTTCCCACCTGCACACTCTCATCCTCATCTTCCTAGCTGATTGGCTCCGCGAGTGCGGTCATTGACGTCAGCAGGGTATCATGGCTTAGATGATCAGAAAACAACACACCAATGGAAAACCTGCTAGACTACATGACTGTGCAGCAGTGCAGCGTGTTCTCTGGTGGGTAGCCCCCCTTGAAGAGCTGATACTGATCGTTCCCTGTGACCTGGCACTGGGGCTGGGACAGGGCGGGCAGAGAGAGAGAGAGAGAGAGAGAGAGAGAGAGAGAGAGAGATGGATGGATGGATGGATGGAGACAGACAGACAGACAGACGAGACGACAGACATAGATAGATAGATAGATAGATAGATAGATAGATAGACAAATCGATAGATAGATAGATATACCAAGAGAGAGAGGCGCGTTTGTGTGTGTGTGAGGGGGGAGTGGATGTGGGTGTGGGTGTACGGGAGTTGGGGGGTGAGGGGCGTGGGGCAGAATAAGTGGTGTGGATCGAGACACTGAGGGACACGGAAGCTCAGACAGAACAAAAAAATCAGAAAACAAAGAGGACTGTATTTGCGATCTCAGCTGATAGCATGTAAGAAGACCCCGAGACAAAGATGTTCAGACGACAGACTCCCGTCTGGGAAAACTGTCTGGAAGGATTATAGTTCTACATTATGAAAGTGAAAAAAGACCAAATATGCAGAGGATGAAAGACGCACGTCCCTCACCATGCAGACAGATCGTGTCAGTGGGTGAAAGGCTGGTGAGCACATGATCAGTGAGACAAGGCATGTCTCTTCGTGCTCGCCATTCGGTGAACGCTTTTTCAAGGGGCTTTTCCTCTGTTGTGTTTACTTTCTTATGTCTCCTATCCCTCTGAAGGGAAAAGGCTGCCAACAAGCGTCCTTCATACACCTCTAGCCTCAACTCTTCTTTCCAAATCAAGCTGGCACTAAGTAAAACATCAACCAAAAAAAAAAAAAAAACAGATTGGGAAGAGGGGGTCCATGGGCAAGACCTAGCAGATGCTTAACCTACCTAAGACTTATCAGATGCTTAACCTACCCAAGATTTAGCAGATGCTTAACCTACCCAAGATTTAGCAGATGCTTAACCTACCCAAGACTTAGCAGATGCTTAATCTACCCAAGACTTAGCAGATGCTTAACCTACCCAAGATTTAGCAGATGCTTAATCTACCCAAGACTTAGCAGATGCTTAACCTACTAAGACTTAGCAGATGCTTAATCTACCCAAGACTTAGCAGATGCTTAACCTACCTAAGACTCAGCAGATGCTTAATCTACCCAAGACTTAGCAGATGCTTAACCTGCCCAAGACTTAGCAGATGCTTAACCTACCTAAGACTTACCAGATGCTTAACCTACCCAAGACTTAGCAGATGCTTAACCTGCCCAAGATTCAGCAGATGTTTAATCTACCCCAAGACTTAGCAGATGCTTAACCTACCTAAGACTTAGCCGATGCTTAACCTACCTAAGACTTAGCAGATGCTTAACCTACCCAAGACTTAGCAGATGCTTAACCTACCTAAGACTTAGCAGATGCGTAACCTACCCATTAATCCAACGCTCTGGTCTGGCCTGGGGACCTTATAGAATAATCCCCGAGACAAAAATGTTTACGTTATAGATTCTTTTGGGGAGAAACCCCGAGACAAAGATGTTTACGTTATATGTTCTTTTGGGAGAAACCTCAAGAACAAAGATGTTTACGTTATAGAGATTCTTTTGGGGAGAAACCCCGAGACAAAGATGTTTACGTCATAGATTCTTTTGGGAAGAAGAAACCCCGAGACAAAGATTATAGTTCTTTTGGGGACGTCCAGACAAAGATGTTTATTAGATTCTTTTGGGGAGAAACCCCCAGACAAAGAGGTTTACGCTATAGATTCTTTTGGGGAGAAACCTCGAGACAAAGATGTTTACGCTATAGATTCTTTTGGGGAGAAACCCCGTGACAGTAATGTTTACGTTATAGATTCTTCTTAGTGGAGAAACCCCCGAGACAAAGACGTTCACGTTAAAGATTCTTTTGGGGGGGAAACCCCGAGAGACAAAGATGTTTACGTTATAGATTCTTTTGGGGAGAAACTGTCTTGAGCTTCACAGTTCTTAAACTCCAAAAGTAGAGAGAGAATAAGAGAGAGACAGACAGACAGAACAGACAGACAGACAGACAGACAAGACGGACGGACGGACGGTCGGTCGCACGGACAGACAGACAGACATTCAAAACGGAACATTATCAGAGTAACAAGGTAAGCAATTATGATTTTTTTTCAAACCAGTCCTGGGGCGAAATGAAAAAAAAGATAGCAAATCAAGCTAAATACAGAGAAGACGAACAAAGAAATAATACCTAATACGATGACAGAGAGAGAGAGAGAGAGAGAGAGAGAGAGAGAGAGAGAGAGAGAGAGAGAGAGAGAGAGAGAGAGAGAGAGAGATATACAGAGAGAGAGAGAGAATATACATATACAGAAGATCACATAAAAAAAACACACGTTAATACTACTATAAGGCTCTTGTTGAATGAATTGTGAAAACCAGATTATCAGACCACGCCCTCCAGAGCTCGCCGTTTGGTAAACTCCCCTCATAGGGGCTTTTTCTTTCATCCAGACCTTCTCTGTTTGTGTTGACCTTCCTAATGTCTCCTGCGTTTCCTGTCTGCCCTACGGTCAAAGGCTGCCGACAAGTGTCCTCCATACCCCCCTGGGCCTTCGCTTTTCTCTCCAGTTAAGCTGCCATTTTCATCCCCCCATCCTTTTCTGGTGTCTGCCTCAAGGCAGAGGCAGATCTTTCCGTGCTCCCTTTTTGGCGTCCAGGACCAGCTGTTGTGCCACAGTCACCTCAGGGGATTTGACAGACGAGAATAAACTTTCAAGGAAGCGTGGGGTGGGGGGGGTGGGGTGCGTTTGGAGACGGGGGGGCGGAGCCTGTCTTACGCTATACACATACCACCAGAACGACGTCAAGTTGAAACCGCGAAAAATGGCAGTTTTACGAGGGGTCCGAATGGGATTCGAACTCACAACGTCTGGCTGCGAACTTGGTATGTAATGTTGAGCCAGCCTGGTGTCCTGCTAGATGCTGGGTTAAATCAAGTTTAGCATCCACACACATTACAGGTAAAATGGTAGGTGGTTATAACCGTCCACAGGGGGGTAGTAGGATGGGGACAGATCTCACATTATACCTAACACTGCCAGAACCGCAACAAGTTAAGGTGTGCTGCAGAAATATCAGTTTGCACCCAGGAATCAAACCTACAACCTTGTAAATGATAGCTCAGTCTTCTCACCAACTCAGGTATTTAGGCGTTCTGTGCCAGGTGTTTTCTTGGTGGATCTCTTGACATTTCCCCTTGTCTTGGGACATGTAGGTCAGCAGAGATAGGTTCTGTGTGTGTGTGTGTGTGTGTGTGTGTGTGTGTGTGTGTGTGTGTGTGTGTGTGTGTGTGTGTGACATACACGTGTGTTATTATCAGACATAAGTGAGCGTGCCTTTGTCTATGTACTCTATTTTCATAAAAGCGCTCTCTCTCTCTCTCTCTCTCTCTCTCTCTCTCTCTCTCTCTCTCTCTGGTCATTAAACCCCATCGCCATAAATCTGCTCAGCAGACAGACTGAAAAACAGATCAGCAGAAACTGGCTGGTGTTGCGGTTAAAAAAGCAGAGTGTGTCGTCCAAATATGCGGGATGGTTTTTCATCATTTCCACTTTTACAAATGTTTCTGCCTCATTTCTCCTCTACAAATGCCTCGTCATTCTTTTCCGACGTCTTCTGGTTAGTTTCAAGGGGAGGTGACTGCAGGCGGAAATCCAAACGAATTTCAAAAGGAATTTAAAGTCAATCCTCCAAATAACGGGGACAAACAAATTACAAGACGAAAGACGACGCGTTTCGACCTCTAGGGTCATTTTCTCTTCGTATGACGGCTCTCTTTTTCGTCTTTTGTTCAGCTCTTTGCATTCAGTAGCAATTCCCAGCCGACTACACTCACACACACACACACACACACACACACACACACACACACACACACACACACACCCTGTAGCAGGGCCTCTTGAACAGCTGTTGGTGAAGATGTCTGTTGTTGCTGTTGCTGCTGCTGCTGTTGTTGTTGCGTTTTGCCTTTTTTTAGTCATTGTTGAATGTGTCAACATGCGCGTACATACACATATACACACAGGCGCGCGCGTACGGACTCGCACGCGCGCGCGCGCGCACACACACACACCACACACACACACACACACACACACACACACACACACACACACACACACACACGCGCACCGCACACACGCCCACGCATGTTCTCAGCGCTTGCATGCGTGGGCTCCCCCCATCTCCCAGCCTATACATGGACAGCATGCCGAGTGTTAGGAACATTCCATGTGGTTTGAAGACAGCACCTGCACTGCCATTGTGTGAATAGAGGGGGGGGGGGGGTAGGGAGGGGGGGGGGGGTACCAGAGAGAAAAAGATTCGCGCGCGATCATAATCGCAATGTGTTTGGTAATGCTTTTGACAGTATGCATAGACACACAGGAATGTACAGGCTACTTGCAACTGATAAGGAAAGTATATGTACAGAGAGAGAGACAGGCAGAGACAGACAGACAGACTGACTGAACGACGGACAGAGAGACAAAACTGAAAGAATCAAAGAGAAAGGCAGAGACAGACAGACAGACAGAGAGGGATAGAGGGAGGGAGAGACAGATGGACAGGGAGACAGACAGACTGCATATAATCATGACTGATTCAGACTTTGTTTTGTCAGTTTCCTTGGTATTCTACAAAACGTGTGATTTGCAAACAACTGGATTTCTCCTGTCACTTTGTGATGAGGAACGCATCTAAAAGCCATGTCCTTCAATTAAAAAGGCTACTGGAAGGTATTGTTTTTGAAATTGCT
>JADBJO010000666.1:190000-192500 GCA_016801955.1 Conus betulinus | reverse complement strand
AAATACCCCCAAAACTACTGAACTCATTTTAACGGAAGTGAGTGGGGAAAGATGGAATGAAGATTAAAAACGGCACCGTTAAACTGGGGGAGGGGGAGAGGACGGGTAAGGGAGATCCAGGATCTATTCAGCAAGCTGAAGCAAAAATGACTTTACAAGTGTTAATGAAGCTGAGGGGAGAGATCAACTGCGGCGCAGGAAAGAAGACAATGAATGTTGGTACTGATCAGTGGGGTTGGTCTGCACCAAAATTCAGAACTGTTCAGCAAGATTACTACCGAAAGAAAGAAAAAAAATGACGGAACCGATTTTAATGAAACTTTGTAGGAAAAATGAACAGTGGCCAGGAACAGAAGCCACTGAATTCCGGTGCAGATCTGTGGTGCTGGTCTGGATTGAAGAACGGATCCGGGATCCATGTGAGTTCGGTGGAAGTCTGTGTTCACCCGGGTGCTCTTGTGGCTTGTTTGTAAGATGTTTGTGAAGGATGGTTTGGGGTTTCGCTTTGTTTTGCATTGCTTTGTTTTATTTGTTTTTGTTCTGTTTTTTTTTTTTGTTGTTGTTTTGTTTGTTTGTTTGTTTTTGTTTTGTTTTGTTTTTGTTTTGTTTTTTGTTTGTTTGTTTTTTTGCTTTCCTTTGCTTTGTTTTGTTTCGTCTTGTTTTGCTTTGTTTTGGTTTTTGGTTTGTTTTGATATGTCATGCTTTGCTTTGCTTTTTTTTCTTTTGCTTTTCTTGCTTTGTTTTGCTTTTGCTTTTTTAATTTGTTTAAGTTTATTCTGTTTTGTTTTGTTTTTCTCGTTTCGTTTTATTTCGCTCTGTTTTGCTTTGCTTTTTTGTTTTGTTTGTATTGCTTTGCTTTTTTTTTTTTTTTTATTTACCTAACCTTTTTATCAACGTCCAAGGATTAAGGATTATTAATGGATAGAACAAAGAGATTTATAATCGTTGTGTTGAACACAGACACAATCACGCTCTTGACAGAAATCAGAATAAGACGAAGTCCCGTTGACATTCGTGTTTAAACACTTCTGTCTTTAGGCCTAATAAGCATTCGGCGTGACTGACCTTTAACCTGAGTGTTTGATCTTAGAGCTAGGGGTGTCAATGATGTATCTTCAGGACATCCCTATGTGTCATCTCAGAGTTCCATATACATGACACGTGTGAGAAAATCGGTCGGAATAGAATCAGTCGAGTTAACATGAACAGCGCGCTTTGAATGCAACACGAGAGCTAAGAGACCTTCTGTGATAGCTTGTGTACACAGAGTGCTTTCCCTTTTCACCCCCTTGCACGCAGGTCATGGAGCACTTGTCGTCTTTCTTTCTCCTTTTTTGTTTGTTTTTTTCCCAGGGTGCGCTACATGCCTCTCTTCACGTGATTTTGCTTCTTCTTCATTTTTTTGTACTCCCACTTCTTATAGAACAAGGAGTACTTTACAATGGGAACGAAGAAATGCTCTGTGTGTGTGTGTGTGTGTGTGTGTGTGTGTGTGTGTGTGTGTGTGTGTGTGTGTGTCTGTGTGTGTGTGTGTCTGTTTGTGTGTGTCTGTCCGTGGTCAAAATATGTTCCACTCGCTCCAGACAAAATTTCTGGGCCGTTCTTTCTGAAAATTTTTACGTATGTTTATTATGGGTCACGGATGATGCCCGATGTTTTATTTTACCAGAATAGCCGTTATTAACGGCTGTGACGGCCCAGAACGGTTTTTCTTCTGTATGGAATATCTCAGAAAGTACTTGTATTCAAGATAAACTGGGAGTACGTTTATATGGTTTGCATCTTGGTGGCTTTTTTTTTTTTTTCCTTTCTTTTTTCTTTTTCCTTCTGTTTTTAGCCTTCTTTCACCCTCTTTTGAAGTTTATTTACACGTCAAAGCATTTCTACATGTGACACTGAACGGTTTAATTAGAGTCTGGTTTTGTGTTGTTGTTTAGTGCCTCTGCTGCTGCTGCTGCTGTGGTCATTGTTGTCGCACCAGTCTCTCCGAGTTTAGCATTCGCTAGTGCTTGCAAATATTCGGGCGTCTTTTCTGTTTCCTGTAGGAGGTTACCTTCATCTGTGGGTATTTGTTTCTTGTTTGTGTTTGTTTGTTTGTCTTCGATGACATTGCGACTGTGGATTGTTAATTACATTCGGGCTTTTGGAAGAGTTAGCACTGCGAAGATAAAGAACAGCAGATGTTCAAAGAAGTAGTAAGGATTTAGACTTTTTTTAAAATCAATGGTAGCTTCGGTTGCTTTTTTTTTCAATAAGGGTTCACTACGCCGAAGGCCTACAAGCGTGTGTGTGTACGTAGTTTTAAAATGTGTAAAGAGACATCGTTGTCTGAGGGATGCACTCTTTTGTTAATGATCGGGGGGCTCGGCGCGCCGCGCGTGTTAGGTGTGCCCGACGCTGCAGCTGCTGGTGAAATAAGAGTTCAGTGCGGAATGAACTAAACGTCTTCATGCTAAACACAGATGTTAATGTGAGCTTACGTAAATGGAAGTGCCAGAAA
>JADBJO010000666.1:177500-180000 GCA_016801955.1 Conus betulinus | reverse complement strand
CTCTCTCTCTCTCTCTCTCTCTCTCTCTCTCTCTCTCTCTCTCTCTCTCTCTCTCTCTCTCTCTCTCTCTCTCTCTCCACTCGGACTCTTTCCTGGCGAGTGTTTTTCGTTCGTCCCCTCCCCCTCCCCTCATCCTGCCTTCTCCCCTTCCACCTCCCAGCGAACTCTCTCCCATCGGCAGTCTTTCCACCTCTCAACAATTCTTTGGCGAGTTTTCTTCAGTGGTTAGCATCGCTGAATGCTGCCTGGGAGGTCGTGGGTTCGGGTCTCTTAGGAAGCATTTATTTGTGCAGTTTTGTGTTCTGACCGGCTCCTTCACAGTGATGAGTATGCTATGGGTTCAAACGGGGGAAAAGACTGGAACCACACAGACGTGTTTCATCCACTTCATGGATGCATCTCTGAGAGGTTCCTCGCGTTTTCCCGACCAACACTGCAGGTGTCTGTATCTCTCGGGCCTGGTTAACGCCAGGAGATGTAATGAAAGGAAGCACAGGGTGCAGATCTGTCGTTTACCATCAGAATCAGTAAGGATCTCCAGTGCATCGTCTTTCTCACCCAATTCATCCCGACACTGTTTATAAACATTGGCAAGAATGTGTCTACCGTTGGTGTTTCTCATTAGTCAACGACCGGGGCTAAAAAAATACGTGGTAAAGTCATGCTATCACTTGGCGTAACTCTTCCGTTGACGGAAGGTTTACTGCTAAAGATTGCTTGTAAAGAAACGTTCAGGGGTGCTTACCTCGTGCAAACAAATACCTGTACAGAGAACGTCTTGTGCTGAATAGGGCCTCTTCATTTGTGGCTCTGTGTGTGGTTTGTGTGTCTGTCTGTCTGTCTGTCTTTCTCTCTCTCTCTCTCTCTCTCTCTCTCTCTCTCTCTCTCTCTCTCTCTCTCTCTCTCTCTCTCTCTCATATACACACATGTCCGTGCGCGTTCGCACACACACACACACACACACACACACACACACACACACACACACACCACACACACTCATCTGTGTATTTCCATTTTCATCTGTTTGTATGTTATATGCGTGATGTTTTTTTTTCCTTTGATTCCTGTCATGCGCGCGCGGGCGTGTGTGTGTGTGTGTGTGTGTGTGTGTGTGTGTGTGTGAGAGAGAGAGAGAGAGAGAGAGAGAGAGAGAGAGAGAGAGAGGAGAGAGAGAGAGAGAGGAGAGGGAGAGAGAGAGAGAGAGAGAGAGAGAGAGAGAGAGAGAGAGAGAGGAGAGAGAGAGAGAGAGAGAGAGAGAGAGCGCACGCAAGCAAGAGTGTGCACGTATGTCATTGTGTTTGCATTAGCGCTCGATTCATGTGCTCGCACTTCACACACGAAAAAGAATTAAGTAAACCTAACACTGATGAAAAGCACGTGTGTGTGTGTGTGTGTGTGTGTGTGTGTGTGTGTGTGTGTGTGTGTGTGTGTGTGTGTGTGTTGCAGCCAAGACGCAGACGTTCTGTGGATTCGAAGACCCTGACCTATGCGGTTTCACTCAGCCCAACACCACCAACGATTTCTTCGACTGGGAGTGGGGGGAGGGGAGCACCCCGTCTGGTCACACTGGACCCTCGGCTGACCACACGTGTCGCAGTTCCACAGGTAAGCAACAGGTGAACGCCGAACTTACTGCCTACCAATCGGAAGAAAGTTAAAAGAACAAGACCAATCAGCTTGCCAGACATATGGATAAAAGAGACCAGGGTGAGAAACAGAGACGAAGTTTAGACAATCGACTAACTTGATTTTATAATCCACTTAATCTTCAATATTAACAGTTCAAATACTGTCTTAAAGGGCTGAAGATTAAAAAAGAAAAAAATTTAGAGGTATGTTCAGCCATTGTTTTTGTCCCCGTCTGCTTAAAATAGTAACGTCCTCTGATTTGTAAGAGAAACCCTGGGCATTCTCACTCTCAGGTCGCGTGGGAGGCGGCTCTTTCGACGACTGTCCCTACCAATCAGAAAACATTCGCTATTTTTGGTGCAAGAGGTAAGGGGAGTTCTCATGCTTGATCATAATTCTAAGAAAAAAATCTTTTTTGAACTTAAGCCTTTAAAAAAACAAGATTTGTCTTGTGTTTATCGAAAATAAAGTGGGTTTCACACGGAAAAAAACGTAAAATAAGACACTAGATTGTTTGAACTTCATCTCTCTCCATTTTTTTTTTTTTTTTTCATCTCCTTCTCCTCTATGTATGAGAATTGTAAACTTTCTCGTCGGAGAAAGCGTCGGCATTCATCTTTTGGTTGTGGTGATGGTGATGGTAGTGGCAGTGTTCAACTGCATCTTTTGACTGGGTCTTCTCTCCTTTCCTTTTATTTTTTTTTTGCTGCTGTTCGTTTAAAATCTGCTGAGAAGGTTGTATTTTCATTCAGGTCTGTTGGTTCATGCGTTTGTCCGTCTGTGTGTCTATGTGTCTGTCTGTCTGTCTCCCCAACAAAACTACGCAAAAAACTGGATTTCCTGAATTACGTAATTATTCGAGTCGTCC
>JADBJO010000666.1:162500-167500 GCA_016801955.1 Conus betulinus | reverse complement strand
TGAGGAAACAATTAAAACTTTAGAGACGTTTGGTACCATTTCCGGTCTGAATATGAACAGCGAAAAGACATCCGCAATATGGCTAGGAAAAGAAATGAATTCTAACAAAAGATATATGCCTAATCTCAAGTTGGATTGGAATCCATCTAAATTCAAAATACTTGGAATATGGTTAAACGCAGACATAACTGGTTGTGATGAAATGAACTATTCTGAAAAATTCGAAGAAATTAAACAACTATATAAAATATGGGTAAAAAGAATTCTGACACCAATAGGAAGAATAGCAGTTTTAAAATCTCTAATTCTATCAAAGATAGTATACCTGTGGACACTTTTACCTAATCCACCACCAGATAACTTTATGCAAGCTCTTCAAACACTGTGTTTGAAATTTGTTTGGAATAATAAACAAGATAGAATCAACAGAAAGACTGCACGAAAAAGGATAGAAGAAGGGGGCATAGGATTTCCTGATGTTAGGTGTTTCATGCACGCGCTGAAATTAAGCTGGATAAGAAAACTTGAAAAAACAAATCATAAGTGGAAATTAGTTTTACTTTACGTTACATCCAAATATCAAAGATGTTTATAAATATGGACCAAACTTTTTGTTAACTGGAAAACAACAAAACCGTTTTTTTTGGAGAGACACATTTCAAGCATACAGAATATTCTGCAATAAATCTCTAAACCTTGAATGTATCGGAAACAATGGCAGAGCCTCTTTTCTTCAACGATAAAATCAATTTAGAGAATATTTCTTTAAGGAGAAGTGAGTGGATAGACAACAATGTACTTTATATTGCTGATGTGTGCAAAAATAATGGGAACTTATGTCGTTTGCGGAATTCACTGATAAGTATAACATAAGAACCAACTTTCTGAGCTATAGAGCTATCATTCTGAGAATACAAAAATTTGTTAAAACTTTAAACCTTATGTTGGCAGATTGTAACAAGGCTCCTCTTTCTAGAGCCCTACACCTTATCCATTCTGTTAAAAAAGGAACTCAGTTATATTATAGTAATTTACTAGATGATAAAAAAAAAATACCAAAATGCTCAGAAGTGGAATGAAAAACTGGAAACTAATATTAATTGGAAGGCAACTTTTAGAAAAGTGAAAAAGATTCAAGAAATAAAATTAAAATGGTTTCAGATCCGAATAATACATAAAATTATAGCAACCAATGTAATTCTTTCATCTATGGGAGTAAACCCGATGACAGATGCAGTTTCTGCCGTGAAAGAAAAGATAGTATAGAGCACATGCTTTGGAGATGTGAATATGTCAATCACTTTTGGAAAGACTTTGAAAACGCTGTCAAAGAAAAATGTCCACACATTACATCCTTTTCTGTAAGTGAACAATTGGTTATCTTTGGTAACAACAATAGTTTTAAATCAGACGGTGTATTTGACTTGATTCTTCTTCTAGCAAAATTTTATATTTACACATGTAAAATGAACGACCAGGTACCTCAATACAACACATAAATAATTCTGAAAAAGCGATATGAAACCGAAAAATACATAGCTTACACAATGCTTCAATCAAGAAATTTTCATGTTAATTGGCAATTTTATAAACAACTTATTAGTATAGAAGTAAACTAAACCATGGATATAAATATGTATCTATATATATATACACATATGAATGTGCATATGTAAGTGTGTATGGTGTCTGTATATATGTATATATATATATATGGGTATGTAAACGTAATATGGATGTATGAAAATATATATGGGTATATGTGTGTATATAAATTAAGCGACAAGTAGTGAATATAGAAACACGACAGCAAAATAGGGTAAAAAAATAATAAAAAGGGGAGAAGGTAAACAATGGAAAAGAAAAAATTAGAACGAAGTATAGTCGTTGTTGTTGTTGTTGTTGTTGTGTGTGTGTGTGTGTGTGTGTGTGTGTGTGTGTGTGTGTGTGTGTGTGTGTGTTTTTTTTGTTTTTTTGTTTCTTTTGTTTGTTTGTTTTGTGTGTGTGTGTGTGTGTGTGTGTGTGTGTGTGGTGTGTGTGTGTGTGTGTGTGTGTGTGTGTGTGTGTGTGGTTTTTTTTTTTTTTTTTTGTTTTTTTTTTTTTTTTTTTTTTTTTTTTTTTTTTTTGTTAGTGTTGTTTCATTTTTCTTTTTAGTGAAATCAATTCCATTCTATTTGATTTAGATGTATGTATTAGTAATATGGTGAAAATAATCTTTTTGTACTTGAGTGTATGTATGTTATCAAAAATGAATTTAAAAAAAGTTAAAAAAAAAAAAAAAAAAGGATTACTGGATATTTTTCGAAGTCCACACTTTTTATACATTCTTTAATTTTATGATGGGGAACTTGAAGGGGCGTAAGAGACGGAGAAAATGATTTCCGAGTTCACAGGAGATCTCAAATTTGGCAGGCAGACCGACATACACGGTAAACATTGTAACTGATAATCAAGGGAGGCTACTTTTCCTTCCAGGCTTGTTCATTTTTCGCCCGTTGTATACACAGCAGCTTCGGCATTTTTAAAAAAAATCAATGAAGACAAATTTACGAGATTGAATAATTATTTTTGTTATATTTCATCATTTCATCGGTGCTTTTAGAGCCATTGTACTGCTCAGCTACAATGTTTTATTCACCTGTTTAAAGCATAGACGTGTTCAAACATTATCGTTCTGCGCGCTACTTTAAAATGCCATTATGTCTCGCAGATTGTTTGCATATGACATATTCAGTTTTGTAAAGGGACCTAGACTTGAGCTGTTCACACAATGTAAACTTGCCGTCGTGTCCGCAAAATGTGCCTCCCTTTTTAACCATGTCTGTCAAACGATCCAAATATGACTGCTCTTTTCAAAATCTGCCTGCCAAGCGAATGTGAAGTTGTTCATTCAAGCGTCGCAGACTATCAAGTGTCTCCAAGGAGAGGGAGAGGAAAGACGAATACATGATACCACACCGACACATTTTCATCCTCCAACGATCCTCCAACGATCCATCACGATTGAATTCCATCCCCCCCCCCCCCCCCCCCCCCCCCACACACACACACACACACACACACACACACAAAAGAATAGAAAAAGAAAAGAAGAGACAGAAAAAAAAAAAAGAAAACGCACTGGTTTTATGTCCACCGTGGATTTTTTTTTTTAACGATCCACGTGGAAACCACAGACACGCACCTTGAATATCTCAATGGTGAAAGACGGAGCCAGTGAACCAAGGGTCTCCTTACCGTGTCAAAAGGTGAGGAACGGCAGCACCTCCCACAACACCGAGGCGAAGAATGTGGAGCAGATTGACAGAGCTGATTTCCTATAGAAACAGACGGACAGACATCAAGTCCTGGATAATAGAGAGTAGCCGGAGAGACTTCGTTTTCCGGCAGCTTAGCAGGCCGTGACCTCCATTCTGACAGGCATGTCAGTCCGTGAGCTGCCTGTTATCAGACGGGATAGTATATAAACTGATCGTCTGGACCTCTGTACTCGTCTTCACTGAAGCCAGGTGTAATCCTGGACAGTTTTTTCTTTCCTTTCCTTCTTATTCTTTTTTTTTTTTTTTTTTTTTTCTTCTTCTTTTTTTTCATTTTTTTCCTCTTCCTTTCCTTTCTCTTCCAACCTCTGCCAAGGAGGTGATATTTTCATCTGAGTCCGTTTTGTTTTTGTGTTTGTTTTTTTTGTTTGTCTGTTTTTGTTTGTTTGCTCTGTTGTCAGCAAGACAACACAACAATTGTGAGACCAATGATCACCAGATTTGGAGGAAAGATGGACTGTGAGCAGAGGCAAACCTCTTCATTTTTAGTGTGGAACTATGGAGTGGATCCCGATCTTAACGTTTGGTGTGGATCTATAGAGTGGATCTGGATCTTTATGTTTGGTGTGGATCCATAGAGTGGATCTGGATCTTGATGTTTGGTGTGGATCTATAGAGTGGATCTGGATCTTAATGTTTGGTGTGGATCCATAGAGTGGATCTGGATCTTAACGTTTGGTGTGGATCTATAGAGTGGATCTGGATCTTAACGTTGGTGTGGATCCATAGAGTGGATCTGGATCTTGATGTTTGGTGTGGGATCTATAGAGTGGATCTGGATCTTAATGTTTGGTGTGGATCTATAGAGTGGATCTGGATCTTAATGTTTGGTGTGGATCTATAAGTGGATCTGGATCTTAATGGTGCGGATCTATGGAGTGGATCTGGATCTTAATGTTTGGTGGGATCTATGGAGTGGATCTGGATCTTAATGTTTGGTGTGGATCCATAGAGTGGATCTGGATCTTAATGTTTGTGAGGATCTATAGAGTGCATCTAAATCTTAATGTTTGATGTGGATCCATGGAATGGATCTGGGTCTGAAGTTTTAAAAGGGATCCATAGAGGAAATCTGATCTTACCTGTTTGTTGTTACTCCATATAGGGGATCTGGAGCTTAAGATTTAGTGCATGCGCAGAGGGGGATCCGGGTCTCTGTGTGTGTGTGTGTGTGTGTGTGTGTGTGTGTGTGTGTGTGTGTGTGTGTGTGTTTGTTGTTTGTTTGTTTGTTTGTTTTATGCATTCATACAAGAGTTCTAGGTGTTGATATTTGTTATGAATCGATGGAGGATATCTGGATCTTGTTTTTGTTTTGGATCTGTAGAGGGGATCTGCATCTTAATTTTAGTGTGAATCTGTGCAAAGGATCTGGATTTTGATTTTTTTTTTTTTTTTTTGGCGTAGATCCATAGGGGAGATCGAGAATTAAGTTCTGGTGTGGTTCCATGGAGGAGCTTACAATTTTCATTTGGTGTAGATCCATACACGTGATCTTCTTTCGTACATGGAATCTGGATCTTAACTTTTAGAGATCCATACAAGTGATGTGGATCGTAAGTTTTGGTATCCATAGAGGGGATTTGGGTTTTTTACATTTGATAAGGATTTTTGGTGTGGATCCATAGAGGGCATTTGGATCTCAATATTTTGGTATGGATTCATACGCGAAATTTGGATCTTACT
>JADBJO010000666.1:152500-160000 GCA_016801955.1 Conus betulinus | reverse complement strand
CTCATCTCTCTCTCATGCCACTGTCTCGTTACTCTTCCTCCTCTCCTCTCCTCTCTCCTCCTCGCTCTCGGTCTCCCCTCCTCTCCTCCTCTCCTCTCTCTCTCATCTCTCTCACTCCCTCCCCCTCTCCTTCTCATCCTCTCTCTGCCCTCTCTCCTCTCTCTCTCTAAGTGTATCCTCTCTCTCTCATCTCCTCTCACCCCCATCTCCCCTAACTCTCCCCCCTCTCTCTCTTCCTCTCCCCTCTCTCTCTCTCCCTTCTCTCCCTCTCCTCCTTTACTCTCTCTCTCTCTCTCTCTCCATCTTCTCACTCTCCGGCCCTTCTCTCCTCGCTCGCTCTCTCTCTCTCATCCCAAGATCTTCTCTCCTCTCTCCTCTCTCTCTCTCTCACTCTGTCACTTCTCGTCCTCCTCGCTCCTCTGTCTCCTCTCTCTCCTCCCTCTCACTCTCTCGTCCTTCTCTCCACAGAATGTGTGTAAAATTGGCGTATTGTTGTTTGTAAAGATTTACTCTCATCTCTACTCTCTCTCCTACTCCTCTTTCTCTCTCTCTTCTCTGTCTCTGTGGGTGGTGGTGCCCTGTGGTGTGTGTGTTGGGTGTCCCGGCCCCCGAGTGGTGGTGTGTGGTTCGTGGTGTGTGGTGTCTGTGTGTTTGGTGGCACCAGGGGGCATGTGTGTCTGTGTCGGGTGTCCTGGTCTTTTAACAGCATGTGGTTATGACATTTCTATGGCATTTTTCCGTGAACTGTTCAAGTCGCTTCATGTGCAAAATGTCAGCTTTTTTTTTTTTCTCGCATCGTTTCGTGCGTAAACAATTTGTCTGCGGTATACTGATAACAAGCTAAGTGTATCCGCTAGTTCTCCCATCACATGATACCCATCACATCACGAGGCCGAAGCCCTTGTTCATGTGTCTGTTTTTGTTTGATGTAGTCGGAGTTGCCAAGGTTCACTGCGGTAGGTCCTATGTCGAGAGGGCTCCAGAGTGTTTTGCGTGTTTTGCGAGTACCTGTGACTGATCACGCCTTCAAAGTCCTCGTGAATGTCCCCGTGTTCGTCAGGTCGCGGCGTGCACGCAGGTCAAGGCCAAAGGGGAGCGTTAGTTAGCAACAGATGAATGCCAACGACGCTTTTAACCAATCACAGGAAAGTGCACAGAATTCGGCGAGCCACGCACTCCTACAAATCTATCAGTTTTGAAACTAATACCGGAAAGAAAAGAAAAACGAAGGTGAAGTTTCAGTGAAGTTGTTTCTGATTCAGTTCTTTTCGGTTTTAAAATCCATTCCATCGTCAGAAGAAGCGAGTTAATTGTTGTCTTTAAAAGCAAAAAGCCAACATTGAAATCTCTTCTAATTACAATCAGCCATTATTTTCATTCGCGACAATGGCCAAGAATAGTAACATCCTCTGATTGGTAGCAAGAATCGGTGTTTTTTTTTTTGTTTGTTTGTTGTTTGTTTGTTTTTAACAACGCTACCGTCTGAATTCTATTCAGCTTTCATTTAAATACCGTGGCTTCGGACCGGAAGGAGGGAGAGGGGGAAGTGGTCGCACCCCAAATGAAAATATTCGGAGAAACAGACTAATTAAAAAAAAAAAAAAAAAAAAAAAGAAAGAAAGAGAGAAAAGGAAAAGAAAAGAGGGATAGCATGTTAGCGTGCACCTCTCCCATCCCTTCCGCCTTTCTCCCTCTCTCTGCTTGAAAAAAAAAAATTCGAGAGTGACAGAACACACCAACTAAGACTGAAAAATTACCCAAAACACACACACACACACACACACACACACACACACACACACACAAAAGCGCGCCCTTTTTTTATGAAATAACACAGTGATTTTTTTTTCTTTATTCTTTGGGGGAGGGGGTGGGGGGGGGAGGGGGGAAATCATTTCGTCAATTCAAGCGGAGCTCCTCCTCCCCCTCATTCCCTTATTCTCCCACCCCCCCCCCCCCCCCCCCCCCCCCCACCCCACCTCCCCCCAACCCACCAATGCAAAAAAATCTCACTATGTCACTGAATGAGAAACGTCTGCTCTTATTTGTGTTTTGAACGTTTTCACGTACTCGTCATTGCCCCTTTGTAGAACGGTTATTTCTTGTGATAAGAGATCTCAGTCGAAGAGAATGGCTGTACAGAAATTGTATCGTTCTGTGTGGAATTGTTTTCTGTCATATTTTTTTACGTCATTGTTCCTTTGTACTCTTTTTATTTCTGAGGTGAGTGTGTCAGCCCCTGGGCTACTTTTCGACCCGTCTTTTGACTTCTACAAGGTCTTTTTGTTTTTTCACCCTAACGAAGAATAATTTAGAAGGGAGGCAATCGTCGGATGAACTAATCTATTGATCAGTTACGTTTGACTCCCTTGTAGACTGTTACGTGATGGGGGATGCTCGTGTAAATCGGCGTTTCTGTCAGAAGACGAATTAGCGTGTCATTATCTATCCATTCTCTGGTAAGCCGACATTTGTCTCCCTGGTGTCCGTGTTCAGATCTGTGACTAACTGCATTAGTTTTTACCCGTGTTGATTAATTTGTGGACAGGTTATTATATGTGGGTGGTTTTATACGACATTTAAATGTTACTCTATCATTACCAGATGAACAGCAATGACATTTTCTTCTTAAAATATGTATATCACCGGTCATGTGAATAATTGACTAAAATGTAAACAGCAAGTGTTTTTCGCAAGGGCCGAAGGTTTGCAACGGTTCACTTTCTCTGCTTGGCATCAGTTCACTTTTTCAGTGGATGTACACCGAGAGAGAAGAAAAAACACACACAAACTCTTCATTATTCCAACTATACAAGAATCACTTAAGCCTAGCTGTCAACGTGAGCTTTATATCAGTACCTAATGAGTCCATTTCAGGCCTGTTCACATTCATCAAAATGACATTACGTTAAGTGAAAGCTTTGCCTTACGTCAACATAATGCGAAGTAATGACCGGCATTAACAACTGGAACATGGACGTGTCTAATGTTAGGATTAAGCACTTCCTTTCCCTGTTGTCAACTTTAGCCAACTGTTCATATCACGAATGACATTAATATAGCAGACTGGTGGAAAAGAGAGGACAGCCAGAATGGACCTATAACGAGTATGACGGGGTTTTTTTGTTTGTTTTGTTTTTTTTTTTTTACGTGGATGCCAGGGACCTATTGTGCGTTAGTTTTGGCTTTCTCTTAACACACATTATCACCACCACCCAACAAAAACCAAGTGGCAGCTCAATTATTTTTTTTTACTTCAAAACGAAAGTTATTTTTCTAAAGATTATTGAATTAAAATCATCTTTCTTGCCTCTTTCATCAAGGAATGTCAACGTCAACCATAGCATTGTGACAACATGTAAAACATTGAAATTTCACATTGTAAAAGAACTTCTTCTGGGACAAGCTTTCTAGTTGTTCCGCGATGATTACACTTTCAGAAACAGGCAAAGTATTTCATGTCACTCTTCACAGACACAATGTAGTAACGTGGCTTATTTTTCCAGAGTTATCTTTTTGCATCTCATTAAAATAAGAACAAGAACAACATCAGCAAAAATGCCTATCTGGCCATTCTCCACTCTCTCTCTCTCTCTCTCTCTCTCTCTCTCTCTCTCTCTCTCTCTCTCTCTCTCTCTCTCTCTCTCTCTCTCTCATATCATTTGCATGAGCTTTGAAGGACGCCTCTTAAGCCTCTCTTGTGTACTTGTGCTGGGTCCTCGCCAGAGAGGCACCCCCAAGCAATTTCAAGATTCATTTTTGCAGACAGGAGAAATGTCTTTTACAAGACTGTTCATTCTTCTTTTCAATTATCCCCACAACATTCCATTGCTTACACTCTGTGACAAAAAAAGATGGTAGAGGCTGTAAGGACAAGTCATGATCGGAGTACGTTAAGATGGAGGCAAAATTATTTTTCCAAATTAAATGGAAACAATTTCTGAGGCAAAGCCAAACCTCGAAAAACTATGAGTAGAGAATTTGTGTGACTTTGATTATTAAGTGCGGAATTTAAAGAAACTGAAGTGGCAAATTATCTTAAACTCATGGTATGTTTACCTTGAAAACATGCCTTCTCTAAAATAATACGGCAGACAGCCAACTGCTTCTAGTCTCACCCTGCACACCTGAACTGCAAGGTACACAAACTGGTAGACAGCAGCAAAACTGCAGGTGAGCACGACATGACGTGCACGTGAGGCATTAGGATTTTGGGGGGTTCATTCAGAAAAAAAAAAAAGTTGTGAGATTAAGGAGTTTACACACGTTAAAGGGATGTACACATGTTTCCATAACAGACAGTGTTGATCGGACTGTTCAAAAGGTTACTGGCCTATTCTGAAATAGAACATTTTGAAATCACAGGGAAAAAAAGGAATAATTGAACATCAGAAAGCGGCAACACATATGCTTCAGTTTAAATTTGTTTCATAAAGCATGGTGTGTTTTCAATGATCAGTTATTCACAATATAGGCATTTGATTTCTTCACCATAGTTTGTAACTGGAGAATTTCAAACTAGTCTGAACACGACCTTTGATAGTCCTGCTGGACCTTCGTGCATTTAGGAACAACACAAACTGTTCGTGTCAAAAGTGAAAACAAGAAAGTGGCGACAAGAAAGTATCAACATGTCATTTTGTTCTCTACTGCAGAGTGTGCAACATGTTCATCAGAGTGAAAAATAATAATAATAATAGTTCCATGGAATCCAGCAAAATTTAGTGCCAGTTCCTTTCAGTTCAATACACCGAATTACATGTCTACACAACCGCTCATCTCTCACAGCAGTTCTTTGCGAACGAAGATTCAAGGATGAAGTCTGCCATGGCTAAGGGCATGCTGCTGACTGACCGGGCCGACACGCTGGTCAAACATGACCTGCCGCAACGGCTGCCAGAGAAGGTCAGGTCAGACAGTGGCTGGTATTGTGGGGTCACGGTTCTTTCGCCGGGTCCTCGTTTTCTCCTCTCTGACCCTACAATTATCTGCAAATGAGGAGGTGTCCTGGGATAGACGTGGGAGATGGGAGCATCTAAGCACCTTGCTCTGCAACCTGTGATGCTCATTGGTGATGACTGAGGGCACAAGCAGGAAAGGACTTATTCCCCAGGAGTCCTTGTATCTCTTTCGTGATGCTTGTCTATTACGAAGGTCGTCGGAAAGGACAGTTTACCTTACAGTGCCGATTTCTGTAGGATTGTTCTTCAGCCTGGATATCTGGCCATCACAGAGCAGTTGTATTGATAGTGGTGCGTGCGGATTTTCTTTCAAAACAGCGTTGTGTTGTTGTTTCGTAATGTCAGAGAAATGTCCACCTGCGCTTGATTTCCTTTACTATTTAATGAGCTACCTTCATTTTTATCTTCAAAATGCCTCTGCTGATTCACTTTTTGCGAAGCTTCATATGTTTTTGTTCCCATATGGTTTGCATGGCACTTCATTTATGTCGGGGAGTGCAGTGGGGCGGGGGAGGGGGTGAGCAAGGGTGGAGAAGGGTTCGAGAATGCAGTCATCCTATCCATTTCACTTATATTTAATTTTCTTAATTTGTAGATGTGTGCTTGCTGGTCTGCGTTTCCTGAACGTTGGCATGTTTCTTGTGGTTTCCATGGGTCCCAGATCATTCCATGTACTAGAAGACCGTAGGCAAGGTCAAGACATGAATGCTACCATCGATTCCCTGATAAACCTGTATACTGTTGTGTATGTGTGCGTGTGCCTTTGTGATCAATGCTGATTACGAAGTTTAGGCATTTGTTGTTGCCCCTGTATGTCACGTCATTTCATGAGCAACGAGGTCCAAACCCAAAAGGGCAGAGCAAGAAGCAAAATCTCCTTTCAACCGAAGTCTTTTTTTTCTTTCTAATGCGTCTTTCTGATCCGGTGCTTTGCAGACATGAGTTTGTGCATTCCACATGAATGCTGTGAGGCAGATCAAAGGAAGTGCGGGGAAAGAATGCTATTCGGTCTTTTATCTCTTTGTTCTCTTTAGATCCATGTGCCTTTTATGGTTTGGAATTTGGATTTGTTTGAAATTTGAATTTTGACATTGTTCACGTACCAGTCGTAGTTCCTGTGTATGCCAGGTCACTTCATGAATATCAAGGCCCCAGCCAAGTAAGAAATAGGGGGTTGGGGGGGGGGTGGGGGAAGAGGCGGAAGGAAAAAGGGCGTACTAGGGGAAGTGGGGGGGGGGGGGGGGGGGGGCAAGATTAAAAACCGTCGCCTAATTGTCTTCGGGAAGTTAGTCTCTTGTTTACCCAATGCCGTCTGCACGCCCTCTGGTGATTTATGAATGTCCCAGGTCACTTCATATATATTAGTCATGGGAGAGGGAGAGAGAGGAGGAGGGCGTGGGGGTAAAGTCGGGGTGAGGGTAAGGGAGACTAAACGTTCTTATCCACTTACCTTTACTGATAGTAATGTCTCTTGATGTACTGATGGGTATTTTTGTCGATCTGTGTGTTCATAATTCCTTGTTTTTCTTATCCCCACTTTTTTCTTATCGACTGTCTATAAAAACACTACAATCTAATGGACTGGCGAAGATTTAGTTTACCTTCTTTTTTTTCATTTCTTGCTCACGTTGTTTCTGTTTTTCCTATTCGTGTAATTTCAGTGTTTTGTAAAATGAAAAATTCGGCTTCTGTTTTTCGGAATGTTTGTGTATCACTTATGGTTCCTGTATCCCAACGCATCACGTCTGTGGTTTTGAAACCCTGATGATTCCAGTATCCCAAAAGGTTACTTCACTGGTCCTATATCTCTGATGGTTTCTGTATGCTAGCAACTTATTTCAATGCTCCTATTTTCCTGATGAGCCCTGTGTCCCAACAGGTCACTTCAATGTTTCTATATCCATAATGATTCCTGTATCCCACCAGACACTTCATTGTTCCTATATCCCTTATGTTCCTGTATCCGAGCCGGTCACTTTAATGTACCTATATCCCAAATGATTCCTGTATCCAGCAGGTTACTTCAATGTTCCTATTTTCCTGATGATACCTGTATCCCAGCAGGTCATTTCAATGTTCCTCTATCCCTGATGTGCATCCCGACAAGTCACTTCAGTGTTCCTGTATCCTTAATGATTCCTGTATCCCAACAGGTCAGTTCAATGTTCCTGTACCTTTATGGTTCCTCTGTCCTAACAGACCACATCAGCACTCCTGTATTCCTAATTAATGCCATGTTCCAGCTGATCAGCTGATTCCTCCTATATCCCTGATGGTTTCTGTGTCCCAACAAGTCACTGCAATGTTCTTATATCCCTCTCCTATGTCCCAACAGGCCACTTCATGTACATCGAGGCCTCAGCCAAGGGGCGGGGCAAGAACGCCATCATCATCTACTCCCCTCTGTACCGAGGTCTGAACCCACAATGCCTGCAGTTCTACTACCACATGCACGGGAGACACGTCGGCACTCTCAATGTCTACGCCAAGGTGCGACTGTTTCTTGTCCCTTCTGACAGCAACACAACACTGCTCGTGT
>JADBJO010000666.1:0-145000 GCA_016801955.1 Conus betulinus | reverse complement strand
AGACGAAGTTTAAGCAGAGTCTGATTCAGCTTCTTTCTATTTCAAATCATCTTCTTCCTATAGAACAAGAAGATAGATGAGGTTCTAACGTGTCAGAGATCAAAGAGGAAATCACTCTGAATCACGTTCCATCATTGGTTCTGCCCCTATATACACACACAAAAATAAATAATAAATAAATTAAATTAACGTCTCCAGGGAAAGCTCTCTCGACATTCTCCCTCACATATTCTCGATCACCGAGTTCCATGTTTTGATAACTACGGTGGAGGTCGTTAATATGGCCACGGTAACTATGGTGATGATGTATTTTTAAAATGTCAAAGCAAAATCCTATTTTTTTTTTTTCAAAAAACAATTCTCCCCCCAAAAAGATAAGAATTCACCAACGGTGGTGGTCGTCGTTGTGGCCATGGTAGCTATGGCGATGATGTTTCTCAAAAATGTCAAAACTGACATCCATTTTTTTCCAAGTCAGTTCGCACAAAAGGACACAAACAAAATTCACCCATCTGCCATCTTGGCAGTACATTTAATTTATCTGACTTTGCTCTCCGTCTGTTCGCACAGATCGTCTTCGAAGGAATCACCGAGAGCGGTTACCAAGGTGACATGGCCATCGATGACATCAGCGTGAAAGACGGGTTGTGTGCGGAAGGGGAGGGCGTGCAGGCGGTGGTGGTGCAGTTCAACTCCACCTCCCTCATCAAGAGGGCAAAAAGTTCGCCCGCAACCTCAAGAAGCTGAAGCTGTCGAGAGTGCCCGTCCGGGGCAAAAAGAAAGGGAGCAACCACTCACGCAGGGAGACCTGAACACGCCTTGGCGACAGATGTGCGCGGACTGGGTGGGAGGGCGTTGTAATATCATCCCACTGAAAATACAGACTATACGAGGCGGTGTTTGCCTTCCTCTGACACCCCCCTTTGAAATGGTCACTACGATCATCCGGACTGTAAACACTATAGATTGATTTTGTTTGTCATAGACTTGTACAAAGATGGTGTTGTGGTCGATAAATCCTTGCGAGGCTTTTTTTTTTTTTTTTTTTAATTGTGGGACTTGTCAACGTAGAAAGCGAACGTGCATGTGATTTTGATCAAGTACTGGAAATGTACATAATGATGTCGACAGTATGTGACTGATACGTTAGCATTAATGCTGTCGCTGGTGTACTCTTAACTTCCTTTGGTTGATTAATATGAACAGTTTTTGTTTAATGCTTTCAGCTTACGCGTCGATGTAAGAAGAAGTGAGCACACACACACACACGTACACACACACACACACACACACACACACACACACACACACACACACACACACACACACACACACACACATCAGTATTCATTTCTTTTGTATAATGTAAATATTCCTGTATAATGTTTTAACCGACAAACCGACTGATTTCTTTTTTTCTTCTTTTTTTTTTTAGTATAGCAGCCCTTGAGGAATCGCTGTTCCTTTACCTCCCCAGTTCACTCACTTCCCATTCATATCCCAATCCTTGTCCTCTCTCTCTCTCTCTCTCTCTCTCTCTCTCTCTCTCTCTATATATATATATATATAGATATATATATATATATATATCTCTGTCTGTCTGTCTATCTGTCTATCTATATCTACCTACTTATGTAACTATCTTCCACGTTCTTACTCATGGAAATGTGCACACACACACGCACACACACACACACACACACACACACACACACACTCTCTCTCTCTCTCACACACTCACACACACTCACACACACACACACACACACACACACACACACACACACACACACACACACACACGTTATCAACAGAGAAACTGCGTGTATCATGCATAGTTTGGTGCTAGTGTGTGAATACACTTTTTTTTTTTTCATTGTGTTTCGTTCATTCTTTTTCTTCAGAAATTCTGCAGGTGGTGTGCACGTGGATATGTACATATACAAAAAGTATCTTCATCAGCTGGCTTTCCATTAGTGATCAATAAAGATGACTTTTGTAAAGTGGAGTGTCTCTAATGCTTTTCTGGATGAATTCTTATTCTGCTGCCTTTAAGCCTTCCGCTGCTGCTGTTGCTATTATTATTATTATCGTTATTTTCATTATTTTTGTTACTATTACCATCATTGTTATTATCATGATTATTATTATTACTATTACTGTTATTCTCGTTGTTGTTATTGTTGTTACTGCTGCTGCTGTTGCTGTTGCTGCTGCTATCAAGGGTACTTACACAGAACCTATCCTAGGATAAAGACCAAGCTCCAAACACAACTTAACAATCCACAATTTCGTGTACACAACGGGCTGCCTACCTGGGTTTCCCGTGTCATTCAGCCGAATATCAGTCTCTTAGTTTTTCCTTCATTCTTTCATTCTTTCACTGCATGCTATGTGTAACGTGTCACCCATACCAACTGCCAAACCGGCCTTCTCTTTCGAAAGTTGATGATGGGATTTTACGTGTGTGCAAACGACGCTGGTGTTTCAACAACGGTGTTGTTCTGCCATCTTGCTGTCTTCCATGGCCCTTTTTTCAATCCACTTCAACAGGATTAGGGGCACCCTCCTCTCGTTTTCACGATGATGGGGAATATGACGACAACAGTATTGTGAAGCTGCAATTAATGGGAGGTTGAGTTACTGATTCATGACATTGTGGGTTTTTTTTTCTTGTGTCAAAAAAAAATTTTTTGGTTATTCAGTGTTCCTTCCCACCTAGCCTGAGGTTGTGTTGTTGTTGTTGTTGTTGTTGTTGTTGTTGTTGTTGTTGCGGCTGTTGTTGTTGTTGGCTTTCCATGGTCAGAAAGACGTATTTATTGGTCAAGGCTGTGCACTGGTAGCTTCCTGTTCTATCACAAGGGGACGTCACCGCCTGAGGACTGGTCCATATGCGCCACACCACATCTGCTAAGCCATAAGACCACGGTACACAGGGCACAAGCTGGATGAATAAATGAACCCCTGAAAAAAATATTTGAGAGCAAACTTCATGAACAAGACTAGCAGGTGCCTGACCCGTGCATTGACCCTACGTGCTGGTCAGGCCTTGGCCTAGTTTCACTCGTAAGTTTGGGAATAACAGAAGAAATGAGAGTACTGACCATTAAGCCAGTCAACATTTTGCTTCATGACGAGGAACGCCTCTCCACCGGACGAGTCCTGTCCAGATACTCTGGCGCCAGCAAGAACCCACACTGTGGAGCCAAAGACTTCAAAGCATGGTGACTTTTTTTTTTCTTTACTTTTCGCGTAACAGGAAAGAAGATTAAAACCAACGCCCTCTGGCAGCCTTCGTTTGGATTAAATCCCTTTGTAAATCTTTTGGACGACTGTAGTCACCTTTGCTCTGGCAAAATCTGTTGACCAGGTAATGAAAGTGTACCGACTGTCCAGAATGAACATTAGCTATCCATTCTGCAGTGCCTGTGTGTTCACGCGGCCTTTAGTGTTCATCTTGTTACATTCGTTACTTTTTGTTTGTTTAAGAAATGTGCAGAATATGGAGAGAGATGGATACTGAGCGTCCTAATCGTGACCTAGTTTCTTCAACATTAGGATTGTCAGTGGATTGATTATCATGCTAAGAATGTCAAAATCTTAGATGTGTACGTATTTGCTTACTCTTGTTTTTCTTTTCTTTTCTTCTTTCCTTCATTTTTTCTTCTTGTTCTTCTTTTTTTTTGTGGGATAGGGCTACTTTTTCCTGAGCGTTGACAGCCCTGAAAAAAGGGCCCCGGATGGTCGGCTAGGCTATTTGGATAAAATCATCAAGACGACCGCCCACACAGTGTACTTTCCAAGTTCAATGAACGACTTGCGTCAATTCATCTTCGTAACTGATTTTTTTTTTAATGATGTTGAACCCTTCCAGCCCCATGGCAGATTTGACATTCCTTTCCCTCGCTACTACTCCACCTTCAGGTGTATGGTCGTGGACAACAATATCCGAACGGGAGCTGTATATGGCTGTACTGTTATGATAATTAAACGGCACTGTACACTCAACTGGAGAGAAATGCGCACACAATAACTGAGTTACACAATTAAAAAGATAGAGCTCAAAAGTAAAACAACACAAAAGAGAGATCAGGTCTCCTCGCTTTTCACGTCTCTAGTTGGGTCAATTCGACTACCTAACAAAACAAAATCCCAGTCAAGTGATTATATTAATAATAATAATGATAATGATAATAATAACGATAATGAGTCCCAGCCAGGCTTAGTTCTGGAGGACAGAGACAATCAGTAAAATCATTGTCTTGTTCCTGTTTGAAATATGTCAAACAAGGCGCCCAGTCAACTGAACCTAGTAAAGAGTGAGTTCCAGACTGGTAAGGAATTATCCTTGGAGAAAAATAGAAGACCTAGTTCATACAGCATGTCCTAAGGGAAGATGTGTGGAAGTGACTTTCTCCTAGTTCCTGGAGGTCACAAATCTCCACTAAACTGTTGACGATGTTGTTAACCATGGTTCGCTCGTTCTGTCTATAGTCACATTACAAGTCCTCAGCACTGATGCTGATATGAGTTGTGGCACTGGCTGGTCGCATACCTACCTACCTTTGTCTGGGGTCGGCATTTCGATGTTTGTCTTCGTTCATTTCAATACGGATTCGACAGTGAGCAGCACTACAGAAGGTGGAGGCGAGTCAAAACGTTCGTAAATATTAATTTTTGTCCTTTTTGCATGAGGTTTATTATTCCTGTTTGTCTTAGATCTAGTGTGGGGAGTCATTCTCAGATATTCGCATTATTCCGGCTCGAAGGGGTAAAGAAAGTCTTCTCCAATATATCAAGATCTGGTAGCTGTGTTAAACGAGTAAGCTGCTGCGTGCAGTACAAGTTTGTAATTATCTGCGCGTATTTGCTTCACTGCGAAAGAAAGAAAAAGGAGGGGGAAAAAAAAAAAACATCTTTTGTTTTGTATAAATAGCTGCCTGCTAAATCTTATCCGACGGGCACTGGTAGGTTTGACCTAAAAAGAAAATTCAAGACAGATTTTTTTTTCTGAAAAGAACAGTCCTTCTACCAGTATTGGTCTATCGGTATATATTATTCTGCCACCGGTGCCAGAGAAACTTCTCCGCCATTACCAGCATGAATACACTCTTTGAAGCTACAGACCTTAAAAACCCTCAGTGTTTTGAAACGGACTTCCGTGGAGTGCTGTTGGGAAAGAAAACAAAAAACCAACGCCACCTGGTGGGCTGTTTGGGTCAACTCCCCTTGGTTTGTTTGCAGGACAAGCACACAGGGTACTTTTCCTGGGTAAAGGAAACGGCTTACATCAACACACAATGGCAACCGGTTTTCTTTTTTATCGCTGAAACTTTCGAGCCCATGATCAATTCAATCCAGAATGCACGCTTCAGTCTTTCCTACGACCACACACATACACCCGCGCGTGCGCGTGCACGCATGCACACACACGCACTCGCGCGCATATGCACACATATACATACGCACACACACACACACGCACACACACGCCCGCGCGCACGCACGCACGCACGCACACCCACACCCACGCGCGCGCACGCACACACACACACACACACACACACACACACACACACTCACACACACTCACACACACACACGCGCGCGTGCGCGCGCGCGCGCGCGCACTCTCTCTCTCTCTCTCTTAACACACAGGCACGCATGCGCGCGCACCCACCCACACGCGCGCGCGCGCGCGTACGCACGCACACACACACACACACACACACACACACACACACACAAAACCCTTCCCCCACACACCCCTCACATCCCACCTCACCCTCACACCCCCACCTCCGCCAACACCCTCCCCAACCTGACCACTCGCTAAGCCACTTCTTCACTGACCATGACCCACACAGTCCCAGTCCTTCACAAGAGATGAATCGAAAAGAAATGAGTTGGGGGTCACCGTCGGGGTCATGTAGTAAGCGTGCCATTTGAATGCAAATTTCTTAATCTCTTGGAAATATTTTTCCTAGAACTGAAAAAAAAAAAAAAAAAAAAAAAAAAGTTTGTCTTCGGACTAGCGACTTGCCTCCATTCCCAATGCAGGTCAACAATGTTTCCATTTCTTTGTGCGTCTGTTTGCTTCTTTACTTTATAGTCTTCTGTGGTGATAGCTAAATCCTCACATCACCGAAAGCTGTTCCCCCGGTCCCCATCCTGTTCCACCATTGTGCCGTTCACGTTTACCTGCCTCTGTCAAGTGGATTTGGTTGTTGTTGTTGTTGTTGTGCTGTTGTGTGTTGTTGTTGTTTTGTTGTGTGTTGATTCCGATCAGCGGAGTTGTGTGACATTGCTATCCCAAAAATAACTTAAAGCTATCATTGACACTCATACGCCCTGCTCTTCATTCACAAACTGATCCGCTCCTAAAATTGAAAAACAAACGAACAAAACTACCGGACACACGGATATATTCCTGAAAAGTATTCTGTTGACAATTGAAGCAAACTGATGATGTCATACCCCACGGTTGCCAGACTAGTACAGGTATAACAATACCAGTAACGCACATTCCTGGAAGACATTTTCAATTGAACGAAGCTTTTGATCGCATACCTACATGGTGGAGTGTGACGCGATCTCGGCAATTTTGACAATCCTTCGCGTGTGACATTTAAGCTCGCGATCAAGATCATCGAGTGATTCTGGATTTCGTCCAATTCAACGATCTTAGGTTCTCGAAGAAAACAAAATCGGCCAACGTGGTCCGGGAACTGTTTGAATTCGCGCGATGAGAATCACGCTGTTTAAAGATCTCTTATGGTTAAAATCAGTTTCTGATTGGTTGACATTAATTTGCGCTCTCGATTGTAAGCAAACGTAAATATCACCCAGTGTTGCCGATTTATTCATTTCAAATTCACAGTACTTTGAAAATAAATAATAGAACTTTGGGAGAAAGTGATTGCTAAGCTGGTTTCACAACCTGTTCAAAACACTCGGAGGCACGACATCTAGGCCTATATCAATCGAGTATCACGAGGCAAGACTTTGCAGACTATGGAATGTGTTCGCTCCCTCGGGAAAAGTTAGTTCAAATGGAAACGATCTGTGTAGATTGTTAGAACACAACGGTCCATGGGAACAGGACACACGGTGAATCAAGCTTCACAGAACAAGATATATATAGGTCTCTTTTTAGATGAGGCAAATGTCACTAGTCATAGTAGTAAAGCAAACATCGTCTGGCCTCCAGATATGAAGACTTAGAATATCCTACAGGGAATCCTGCTCACATGTCACGCGTGTCATTACTTACACAAAGACTGATCAGTCTGATCAGGCAAGTTAACGAATAACGCAAATTTGACGAACGTATTACTTGCAGATGTCAACACTCACATGGAGCAAAATCTTTTACACTGGGAATTTGAGATCTGAACAGATCTGAAGAACGTGGTACTTGCTTACGTCACCAATCATATGGACGCAAAATTTCTCGCAGTTTGCAAGGACCTTAGTATTTCGAAAAGAACGAATTGTTTGCAGATGTCGTCAGTCCAGATGCCGAATCTCTGGTCAGGAAATGCGAGCATTGAGGCACTTCTGAAGAATGCAGTATCATAAATGACGCAGACGTCGCCATAACGAGCCTGTTGAAGAGAAGGGAGATACTAATGATCTCGGTTCACTGTGTGAGCATCGAGTTCACAGTCAAACGTTGTTGTTGCTTCGACCCCTGCCAGAGGTTAACACAGAGAATGGCTTTGGGGCTGACCGACTGTGGTTCTGGTGGTATCAGTGAATGGTTAGACAGAGTATCAGTGAATGGTTAGATAGGGACCCTCTCAACCCCCAACCCCCCTTTCCCACAAACCTGGAGTAGTTATTCCCATCTGCCATGTACCTGTGGTGGATGACCTCAGTGTACTAATACTAATATATCTAGCTAACGAGAGACAGCAAGAACTTATGGGGGCGGGGAGGGAGGAAAGGGGGGGGGGGCTAAAGAAAGGTGGGAAAGAGGGAAGGCGGAAGTGGTGAAACAGAGAGAGAGAGAGAGAGAGAGAGAGAGAGAGAGAGAGAGAGAGTCGCTAAGCAAAGGCGTAGGGATGAGAGGCCGGGGAGAGAAAAACAAGACAGACACAGAGAGGGACAGAGACACAGGCAAAAAATACTCGGACCACACACACACACAAATCGTTGAAGTTCAACCGCAGCCTATTCTTCCAATCTGTCCTTTTTAAAATAAGCTTTGAATTTTAAGGTGTAGGCCTAATTACTCTCTCTCTCTCTCTCTCTCTCTCTCTCTCTCTCTCTCTCTCTCTCTCTCTCTCTCTGAACATCGGGCTTTCAACCAAATTGCTCAAGATGCTAAAAGCAATATATAAGGTAGTACAAGGTCGAATAAGGTATGGAGCAGAAACATCAGAACTATTAGACCGGCCATTAGGGTTAAAACAAGGCTGTTTAATGCCCCCCTTAATATTTCCCTATTTCTCTCCGAAGTAGCAAATAGATTAAACACTCAGGGACGCCAGGGCTACCAATTTTTAGCAGGAACTCCAGAAATTAAACTACTAATTTCGCTGATGATATAGCAATATTTTCACAGACCCCTGCAGGCTACAACATCTACTGAATATACTAGGACAAACATCAGACAATTTAGGGCTGACAATTAATTTACAAAAAAAACTAAGATCATCGTTTTTTGGAAAGGGGATTCTTGGGAAGAAGAGAAAAATGGTATTATAAAGGTGAGAAAGTTGAAATCGTTAAAAACTATAAAATACTTAGGCTACTCACTAACTACTAAATTATCAGTGGACATAGCCCTAGCGGAATATGTGGGGAAGGCTAAAAAATCTTTGAAATACAGAAAACCATGTACGCGCTTGGACAATTAGACCTCAATATATATTTCAAATTAATAGAAGCACAGGTAACTCCCACTCTCATGTATGGAGCTGGAATACGGGGTACAACCCCTTATAACGTCATTGAAGGAGTTCACATGATGGCTTGTTAAAAAATGTTTAGGAGTAAAGAAAAAAAAAAAACACCAAACTGTCTAATATATGGAGAACTGAGTAGGTTCCCCTATACATAGATAGTGCCATGAGAGCTGTTAAATACTGGTTTAAAATATTAGACATGGATGACGACAGAATACCCAGACAAGCGTATGAAAGCGAAAAAAAAAAAAAAGAACACATGAAAAGAGGCAGCTGGGCGATGCAAATAAAAAGAATACTAGATGAAAACGGCTTCTCAGAAGTCTGGATCAACCAAGAAACCCCGTATGTAAATGCATTCTTAAGGCAGTTCAAACTAAGGATGAGAGATATTTACACACAACAATGGCATGAGAAATGCGAAACGAGTAACCGTTGCAAGACCTATTTTACTTTCAAGAACACATTTCAATGCGAAAAATATCTGCAGGAAATTACAATTACGAAATTCCGTCAGGCAACCGCAAGACTCCGCCTGGCGCTAACAATCTTAACTGTAATAGAAACTATACAGAAATGAACCCAAATACGAAGTGTCTTTTTTGTGAAGAAGAAGAAGAGACGGAACGACATTTCCTAATGAAATGTCCAACCTACAATGAGCTAAGGCAAAAATATATCTTGAAGCATATTAAACGAGATCATCACTCGGCCTTTTTCAACGTTACTAAAATCAACCAAGGAGGAGGTGATAAGAGACACCGGTATGTTTATTTATCATGCGATGAATAGACGTAACCAGCTCATGTAACTTAGTATTTGAACCACTATACTATATAAACTACTGAGAATCATAAGCTTAGGGAATATCAAGAAACACCAGAGGCCCTAAATTGCTATTTTTAAGCGAGAGTGTATTAGTCATAGAAATTACATAGTGGTATGACAGACACAGGTGTTACGATCCAAGCTCCAATTGATGGATTAGCAGGCTACACGTGGTTACAGGGCATGCACAGGAATGTTTTTCTTAGGGATGTGTGACATTTTTGTTTATGTGTACACTTGTATGAAATACTGGATATATACTGTCACTGACGGTGAAGACTGCATCTCGTGCAACTACGAATGAAATGTGTGCAACATCATCATTTGCTCTGAAGCCGAACGAGCGCAGTTATAATTCGAATTACCAAGTTGAGTGAGTCACCTGCTGCGAACTGCCACTGGCTATTCAATCTGCATGTTTAGAGAATATGATTATATGGTACAAGAAGTCATGTTCTTAGATGTATGCATGAGAATTGTGTATCGTACATCATGACATGAAGTAATATAGGCCTACTTAGTATTGACATGGTCAGGGTCAACTTTTGTCTGGAATATCTATGCATGATATGTGTATAAAACTACCATGGGATGTAAAGCACAACATCTGATGCAGAATCTTTAAAAAAAAATAAATAAATAAATAAATAAAAAAGGAAAAAAGGGGGTAAAAAAGAAGAGGAGAGGGGAAAAAGGAAAAGGAAAAAGAGGGGAAAAGGGAGAAAGGAAAAAAAAAAAAAAAGGGGGGGGGGGGGGGGGGGGGGGGGCCGAAAGGCTTTGTTTATAGGATATTACAATTCTATAGCAAGGGGGGGGGGGGGGGGGGGGGGGAACCAAGGAGCAATGACAAATTTTATGAATTAACTTTTGGTTTTTCTTACGTTAAACTTTCCACTTTTTCCTTGATGTTGCATTTTACATATAATTGCTGTTCATTGATGTCACCGGATGAATGTGTATGGACCGATGGCCCCACATTAAATTTCACCATGTGCTTCACCGTGTGCTTCACCGTGTGCCTCTCTCTCTCTCTCTCTCTCTCTCTCTCTCTCTCTCTCTCTCTCTCTCTCTCTCTCTCTCTCTCTCTCACACACACACACACACACACACACACACACACACACACACACACACACACACACTTCATCTGTTAAATTATCTGAAGAGTTTACTGATACTATTATGATTAACGTTTGGAAATGTAGTGCTACTCTAGCCAGGAATCCCTTAGTCGAGGAACAGCATAATAGTTTCGTATCAAGTTCCTTCTCCAAACAAGTCGATACCACCATCCCTCCACCCCCACCCTTCCCACTCTCTTCCTCTCCACACGTGACTACTTGATACTCAATACTTGATACACGAGACTTGACTACTCAATTCCCTACAACCCTCCTCGTTGATCTTCATTGCGAATAATCTACAGAAAACCTCCAAACATCCTGACAGAACCTTTAAGCTGCAATTCCTGGTTGTTTTTATTTCGTCTTGGTTTTCACCTGAGTCCTGTTAGAATCATCCTTCTCTTCTATTATCCAAGCTGGACTTCGATGAAATAGAGAAGAATGACGACGACAGCAACGACGGCGACGACGACAACGACGACGACGACGATGATGATGACTATGTAAAGATGATGATGATGGTGATTGAGGAGGAGGAGGAGGAGGAGGAGAAGGCGGGTCCTTAAAACAGACTCAGTGTTACTAAAAGGACAAACAAGCATGGAACAGACAGCGCACTTAACTGAAAACAAGTCAAACACACATTACCATGAAACAGACTGCCACATTACTCAAACAAAGCCAAAAAAATAAACGATCATGGAACAAACTGCCGCATGACCGGAACAAGCCAAAGCACAAATAGATATGAAGCAGACTGCCATGTTACTGGGGGGAAAAGCCAAAAACATAAACAGACATGGAATCGACTGCCACATGACTGAACACAAGCCAAAACATAATGAAAAGTAACGTTTATTTAATGTACAGCACACAACAGGCGCTGTTCATCTTCGACAAATATGTGGTCGAGGTCACAAATAGCCCTAAATGTTGACAGCGGACTAGAGAGTACCGTCTCTTGGGCTTTTTGCGACGTCTCTGGAAGAATTTGACGCGATGATGAGAAAAAAAAAAAAACAAAAATGTGACAATGAGGAGAGGACATGACAAATAACAACAGCAGCAATGAAGCCGAATCTCTTTCCCACGTCCCCGACCTCTGAAATTCTCGAAGAGGACAACATTCATGCGCGGGTGTCCACCCGTCTCTCCCCACCCTTCAGCTTCATCTTGTTTTCCTTTTCTTTCTTTTTTTTCACCACACTATTTCGCTAAATCGCTGGTTTATGTGACTCGTACGGTAGCAGCAATTAAGAGACAAACTTGCAGATGACGAACTCGTTCCCAGGTAGCTGTAAACATACCAACGCTAGTAGACTACAACCGTACCGGTGATTTATCACCTTCCCAGTTTTTCCAGTCTGAGACGCAAAGCATGCTGGGGCACGTTCCGCCACACACGTCACTTCCTTTGGGATGCTGAGTACGTAAAGTCATTTCCGTGTCTTCCTGCACAGTAGACGCCGTATTTTGGATTTATTTCCAATAATGTCGTGTCAGTTGTGACTAACTTAATCTGACGCATCCCTCTTTATGACCTCAGAATCTTGGTGAAGTCAATGCCCGACACAGACACAGACACACACGCATGCACGCACGCTCGCACGCACGCACGCACGCACGCACGCACGCACGCACACACACACGCACACACACACACACACACACACACACACACACACACACACACACACACACACACACACACACACACACACACGCACGCACGCACACACACACACACACACACACACACACACACACACACACACACACACACACACACACACACACACACGCACGCCCACACACACACACACACACACACACACACACACACACACACACACACACACACACACGTTTCTCCACAAGTCAAGGACATGTTAAGGTTTGTATTTCTAATGGAAAAGACGAATGGCAGCAATACGTCTGGCGCAATTGAAATGTATTAATTACATGGCTTTTTTCCTGAAACAGTAAGCGAGTTGAATACTACCAACATGTGATATTATCACAACACAATCCATTTTCACGTTATTGAATTTATGACAGTCATATCAACAAGCGTGACGCTAACAAGATATATCGCAACCATGACCAGATAGTTTGTATGTGAATAGAGACGGCTTAATCACCAGCAAAGCTTGGGTACAAAAAAAACAAACAAACAAAAACAAAAACTCAACATTACGCGGATGTCCGGAAGATAGATAGATGTGTGAAACTGAATGTATTTATAATGTGTGGCTGTCAGTGTGTGCGTCTGCCTTTCCACTATGAGTGATGTTAAACGAGAAAAAGCAGTGAGAATGGGAATCTGGAAAGAGTAACAGCGTGCGTGCACGCCATGTCTAAGTGTGTGTCTATGCCTGTGTATACGCCTACTGTGTGCCCAGCGTAAGCTTACGTGTCAGTTATTTCACCAATGGCGTTGAACATCAGGAACTTTCACGTTGGCAAAACAGTATCTTAAAAGCAATATAAACAAAAATATGTGTACAAGGGTTCGAAAACAAAGTTGGATCAATCAACGTAATCGCGATGTGACAGTTTTGTAGACAAACAAGAAAAACAGATGTGCATAAAGATGAATTAGAAATATTTTCATTCTTTTGCGGCGTTATATAAAAGAATGGGATCGAGAGTTATACGCTGCCACAAAAAAAAATGATGTATAACGTTTAAAAAAAAACACACACACACACACACACACACACACACACACACACACACACACACACACACACACACACACACACACACACACACACACACACACACACACACACAACACTACACAAACATGTACTGCGTTCACACACACATGCGCATGTGCGCACCTCTCTGTCTCTGCAGATACCAGACCATGTACTTGACAGGCAGGCCACACTTGTTGATTTCTTCGGACATTTAGCTTCTCTCTCTTCTCTCTCTCTCTCTCTCTCTCTCTCTCTCTCTCTCTCTCTCTCTCTCTCTCTCTCTCTCTCTCTCTCTCTCTCTCTCTCTCGTGTGTTGTCTTTCTAGCAGTCATCATACTCATCATGCCACCTTCCAAGGCTCGTGTCTGGTTTCTCTGTCGTTATTGGAATGGCTTGCTTACTTACAGTGAATAAAAGTGTTTCAGCCATACTTCTCTTTTCCCCATGGAAAGGCTTCGTGATTTCTTTGGTTTGAACTCATCTCGGATGAAGCAACTAAACATCTTGTGAGTTTTATATTCCTTGGTGGAAATGACAGTCGCGTCATCCACGAAGACTTTTAAAGGGAGCATTTGGAATCCATTCCTGGGGTCTACTGAACCTGTACTGTTAATGGCTGCTTTCAAGATGACTTTTATTGTCAACAGTATAGGAAAACTGCATATTCCATTGCTCTGCCAGCTTCCACATTGATTCAATCTGTTGTGTATTCCTTTGAGGAGAACCTCATTGAAAAGCTGTTGAAACACTTCATCATTTCTCAGCGGTACTTTGGGATATGATGCATCTCAAGGGCCAACTGAGTCAGCTTGTGCAAAATTATCCATACGCATTTGTCAGATCGAGCTACACCACTGTCGAGGTTCCTTTTCTCTGCCTTAGCTCTTTGGAATACCTCCAAAACGATAGCAGCATGTTCTGCTCAGCCAGACACTCTCGGGATGCCATTGGGCGTATAATTCCCGGGATTTTAAGTCCAGGCATTTTAATGTGCGTACAGTTCAGTGTGTGTGTATGTATGTCTGGTTGGTTGGTGTTTGTTTGTTGCTTAGTTGGTTGGGTGGTTGGTTTTGACTTGCTTGTAGTCCCGATGTGGTTTCCGTGGTCGGCTGGACAATAAACGTTATTCAAATATGGTTTTGATTTGCATGGTTAGATCTAAGTGTTCGCAGTTTTAGGCCATTTTTACTTTTGTGTTCGTCTATGACTGATTGACTGGACTTAACAAAGATGACAGACCATGTGCAGCAGATTGAAAGGTTTGATTTCAGACAAAAATGTTCGCATCTTTCATTATTTGAACCTTATTTAATGGAGAGATACTTAAAATATATTGTGACCGAATTTAGGCTTGGAATGCCAGGATGTTAGATAAAAACCGTTCAGCTGATGAAAATGATTCGATTTGTCGTCTTTGAAAAGAGGGTTGCTGTTGTTTTTTGTGTGTTTTTTTTTTAAATGAAATCCAATATTTTCTTTGCTGTGCAGTCCTAAGGGATTTTAAAACTTGAATTCATTCAGCCAAAATTTATAGCCAGCCTTACCTGTTTAAACTGACCGTATTGGTGTCAACTTCAAAATGAACAAAATTTGTCCGTTTTTATTTCATATAAAATTTTCAAGTTTAAAAACAAACAAACACAAACAAACAGCTATGTCTTCGTGTATTTGTGTTTGGTATACTTTGCAGCTGTATTTGTTTCAGTTGTTATATTGCGTTCACTCATCCCTCTCCAAGCGGCCAATGCCTACGTGAATTTATCTTATGAATCCGATTCCAAACCACCCATAATCTGAATCCAAATCCCCTTCCCGTTCCGATTTCTTTTTTCTAACCCTTGACCCTTGCCTCTCGCTGTCCCTTACCCTTACATTACCCCCACTCTTACCCCCTTCTCCTTTCCATTTCATCCAACGCATCTTGAGATTATTTTGTCTATCATATCTACGAACAAGCACTGGACTATAGCGACTGGTCATGATCATGTTCGGTGGAACTTCTGTTTCTCGCGATTTTCTTCTCAAACCACAGTAGTTAAAGGGAAAGCACTCTTCAACTTTCGGAGCAGCCGGATTTCAACAGGTCAAGGACGTTGGGCTGGGTTTTATGCGGCCAAAAAGACGAAACTGTATTAAGTGAACGAATCTGATTGTTGAAAATTCAAAATCCATACTTTTAACGATTGTACTTTATTTCATTTGTTCTTTGTCAACACATGTGACAACCATGGCACGAAACAGTTTAGTCATTCACCGAATTCTTGTTTTTGTGCTGGTCCTTTTCGATTTCTTTTCCCAGGTAAGTTTGTAACTGTAAGATAAGACATCCATGGATCTCACCTCCCCCACTCCCACCTTCTTTTCTTTTTCCTTGCATACGGCATAAAGATGGTTTCTTTCCGTAATTGTCCATAAAAATGAAAAAAAAATTATGCTCCGGGGGCTGTGTTGATGTGTGTGTAAGTTCTGTCAAAGTTCGATCGAGTGACCAGCTGGGCGATAAACACATCTGCCTGATTTATCATCTAAAGCCTTTGAATTTAAGTACCACAAACGATTATTGTATAAAGCTGAAGGAATATGGGAGCAAGGATAATCAGAATTACAAACCCTTAACAGGTAGTTCGACACAGTAAATCAGGAAAAGACTTACAGCCAGGGAAACAAATTTACAAGCAAAACTGACCAGTAAAAGTAGAGACCAGCAACTTACGCAATATACATAACATGCCAGAAACAGTTTAGTGTACAGTAAAGAATATTTAGGATTGAAACAAGCTTTATTGATAAAGTTTATTGATTGGAAATAGCCATACTACTTCAACATGAAGAAAGTTATTTTAAAAATAATTCTTAGTGAGTCTACCAAACAACAGGTACAAACAAATCACAAGACAGAACACAACCTCATTTTTGGACCTCCTCATTTTCATTCAACGCCCATCTTGCACCCAATATGAGAAGATAAGTGATTGCTTGTTCTTCTTTTTCATTGTCCTGAATGCTGTTTATCTTGCATGGAGAAAACCTAAGAGGTCGAAACGTGTCATGTTTTGTCTTGTAATTTGTTCCCCTTTGTTTTGGTGGACTCACTAAGAATTATTATTTTAAGAATTTGTTTCAGTTTGTGCCTGCAGTCACCTCGCTTTGAAACTTGATGAAGTTAGTATGGTGACTGTAGTATGCAGACTGAAAGAAATTTGAAAAAGAATTATTAGCGAGCCTTCCAAACAACAGGTACAAACAAATTACAAAAAAAAAACATGAAGCATTTCAACCTAGTCTTAGGTGTTCGTCAGGCAAGATAAACAACATTCATGATAATGTAAATGAAGAACAAGCAATCACTTTTTACATTTGCTGTAAGAGAATGCCCACCTCATGCCGAATTTGTGGTGAAGTGGTTAGCATCGCAGACTCCCAGCTGGGAGGTCATGGGTTCAGTTCACATCGCAGTCACATGGGATTCTTCAGCTCTGACCAGCTCCCACCCAGAGTTTAGTTTGCCGCAGGCTTAATTAGAAAGACTGTGACCACACAATTGAGTTTTATCCACTTAATGGATGCATCTCTGAGACTGTTGCTCAAATTTCCTGACCAACACAGCAGGTGTCTGTATTTCTCGGGCCTGGTTGATGGCGGGATATAATATGAAAATAAGCATAGAGTACAGCCCTTTCATGCTGTCTCAGACTGGAATGGAAATCTGTTGCACAGTCTTCATCATCCTCACTGATCAGCATTTTTTTTTTAAGTCAAATTCTGTGGCCTTTTCCATGTCCTGCTCTCATGGTGACCTCGAATTCGATGTCCTCTCCATGTCTCTATAGCCTCAGTTAGATTCTGTCAGGGTCATCAGTATTGGCAAGTTCATGGGGTCTGTCATTGGATTGATGTGGTGGTGCCCTCCAGAGGGAGAGTGCACCTGACTAAGCAATCAGTGTCATCAGTAGGGGGCTTAGTAGGTGGTGTGCTGCATATGTTAGATCAGAACAGGCACCACTGAACAGCACTGAAAATACTTGGCAGCAGTGCAGTGTCTCCTCAGGTGGGTTGCCTCTTGATGACTTGACACTGACTGCTTCCTGTGGATTGCTGCTGGGGCTGCAGCTTGTAGGGCCTGGCTGTGGCTGTGGATAGGGGGGTCTGAGTGAGCGGCGTGGGTGCAGTGCCACTGAGGTGGCACAGAAGATGGGACAGCAAACAAAAAAAAAGGCTAATTCTCTTGTCATCCACCCTTCTCTTTTTTCTGTAAGAAGGACATCAATATGTTAAAAGTTGTTCTACACATGTTAAACAGATTTGCCCCAAACCATGACAGATCTCAGGACAGCTTGTGTCCATCCATTGCTGTGGGAGCTCCATAAGAGTCCATTCAGTTATGTCCCTCATTCTTACTGTTTAATCATAAACAGCTGTCTTGCTTCTAATGCTGCAGTTACACTGTCACTAAGGTATGCACAGAATGGCATTATATGATACTGAATAAATCTCATACAAATGCTCTCAAAGCTGTGGTCATAGCGAGTCAGTTACACAGTTGACTTTTATGGGCAGTTTCACATTAGTTAGGGATACCTGTGATTGTCCAAGTTTTGAACTAGGACTGTCTGCTTCTCTCTCTCTCTCTCTCTCTCTCTCTCTCTCTCTCTCTCTCTCTCTCTCTCTCTCTCTCTCTCTCTCCCTCTCTCTCTCTCTCTCTCTCTCCCTCTCTCTCTCTCTCTCTCTCTCTCTCTCTCTCTCTCTCCCCCCCCCCCTCTCTCTCTCTCTCTCTCTGTTTTCCCACAAAACATTGGGATGAGAGTCTAGTAGGCAGTTGGTGGTGAGAGGAAGGATGACGGGGGGGGGGGGGGGGGGGGGGATGGAAAGGGGGAATGTGAGAGGTTGAAAAAGAAAGAGCAGAAAGATAGGTTAGTGGAATATGATCATCAATTTTGTGAATTATGAAGAAAGGAGAAAATAGTTGACAAAATTTCACAACATTGTGCATAATTACATTTAAAATTCTACGACATATTTGAGATTTTTTTTTTTTTTTTTTTTGAGTTCATCAATTTACTTTCATAATCCTGATTGCTCTTTGGTTATGGATTTATGGCATTTTCAGGTGGTGTCTGAATTTTGCGGTGAAAACCAGTAGTAAGTCTCTCTTTGTGATTAAATGTGTGTTTGTGTGTGCACTCATGTGTGTGTGTGTGTGTGTGTGTGTGTGTATGTGTGTGTCTCATGTGTTTGTGTGTGTATATATATAATGTATGGGTTGAAATTCTGGGAATGAATAGGTAGATATTTTGGTCAGCAGATCCTTTTTTTCCCAAAAATATGTGAGACAATGTCTCAAATCTGTCTCAGATTCTGAATGCCTGTCTTTTGAAGAGCATGCATTTCCTTACATATGCCTCTGTCTGTGTGTCTGTGTGCACACATACATGCGCATTGGTATACCCCAATACCTTTACTTGAACTTTCTAGGTGTGTTTAAATCTTTACACAACTTTTCCTGTCAACAGTATTTTGCATGACAGATTAGATATCTGTTGCAGTTCGAACTGCTTTTGTGTGTCAGTAAACGATGTCCATTACATTAACAGAATGCATGATGTGCAAGCTTATAGCGATTTTGTGTGTCGCACAGTTTGCCAAGCTCCTTTGAAATGTTGTGTCAACTCCCCGACCTGCTGCTTGGACCAAAGCCACAGCAGCAACAGTTATATCCGCAGCTTCAAACTTAAAGTCTGGAACATGTGTGGTACTTCTGGTGAGTCGCTGATTCACTCTGCTTTACTGTGCAAATGTGTGTGTGGTTCACGCTGCTTTTCATCATGTGATATTCAAAGGTCTGATATTAAGGTTCTGCTCTGTATTGTGCATTGCAAGATCATTTTTGTGGTATGTGTCTGTACACATCTCAACTGAGATAACAGAGGAAACAGATCAAACAATGAAAAAAAAAAATGGAAAGAAAAAATTCAGAGAAAAAATGACAGAGCTGATCTAACTAAACTAACAAATCTCTTTTAAAGGTGGACAGAAGATCAGACAAGGGTATTTATCAACTTTTCCAACTGTTGTGTGATTTTTCAAATTTTAGTGTCATTTTTTTTCCAAGGCATAGATGCCTCATGTTTTATGAAGCAAAAATTATCTCTGTCCAATATAAGCTAGTTTTTTAAGTTGTTCAAAAAACATAAGATAGGATTATCTCTGTTACTGTCCACATGATCAGTGACTGTGTCATTTATTGTAGATAACCTTTTCTATTCCGCAACATGTGGTACTAACTTTTGATTGGTGCTACAAGCAGTAGGACCAGTAAAACCTAGGGTGGGACACTAAAACATGTCTAACTTATGTACGTTAAAGAGAAGGGTTCAAACTAAATCACCAATAGCTAATTCGACCCTTGACATTTAAACTTAATATTTTATTACTAATTTGATTTCTGGAAAGAACTTGAGAATACCGAGACGTGTTAAAACAAAATGCAAAAGCATAGAAACGTACTCCCGGCTTATCTTGAATATGCGTGAGATATTCAATGAAGAGGAAAAACCATTTTGGCCACTTATAGCCATTAGTAACGGCTATTCTGGTAAACATCAGCCAGCATCTGTGACCTATAATAAACATACCTACAAATTTTCAGAAAGATCGGCCAAGTACTTTCTAAGATATTCCATAAAGAAGAAAAACTGTTATGGGATGTTATAGCCATTAGTAATGGCTATAACGGTAAAATAAAACATCGGACATGATCCATGACCCATAATGAACATACCTACAAATTTTCAGAAAGACTAGCCGAGTACTTTTTGAGATATTCCAATAAAAAAGAAAAAACGTTATTGCTGTTGGTAACGGCTGTAATCGTAAAATAACACATCAGGCATGATCCATGACCCATAATGAACATACCTTCAAATTTTCAGAAAGATCGGCCATGTACTTTATGAGATTTTCATAAAAAGAAGAAAAAATGTTTTGGGGCCGTTATAGCTGTTAGTAACAGCTGTAACGGTAAAATAACACATTGGGCATCATCCTTGACCCATAATGAACATGCCAACAAATTTTCAGAAAGATCGGCCAAGTATTTTCTGAGATATTCCATAAAGAAGAAAAACTGCTATGGCCGTTATAATGGTAAAACAGCATATCGGGCATGATCCATGAGCCATAATGAACACGTGTACAAATTTTCAGAAAGATCGGCCAAGTACTTTCTGAGATATATCATAGAGGAGAAAAACTGTTATGGGTTGTTACAACTGTTAGTAACGGCTGAACAGTAAAATAAAAAACATCAGACATGATCCGAGACCCATAATGAACATACCTACAAATTTTCAGAAAGATTGGTCAAGTACTTTCTGAGATATTCTATAAAAAAGGAAAACCATAATGGGCCATTATAGCCACAATGGCTGCAACAGTAAAATAACACATCGGGCATCATCCTTGACCCAAAATGAACATAACTACAAATTTTCAGAAAGATCGGCCCAGTAGTTTTGTCTGGAGCGAGTGGAACACATTTTGACCACAGATGGAGACACACACACACACATTTTAATATTTTATTATAATTAACATTTTGCAACAAAAGTCACCAGGCTGCACTGTGAGTTAACATTTTGCAACAAAAGACAGCAAATTGCGCTGTTACTTAATATTTTGTAACTAAAAACTCCAGACTGCATCCTATGGGGCGGGTGTATTCTCTCTTCTTTTCTGTTGTTATCTGATAAAGACAGTTTGTTGAGAATCAGACTTCTCATCTTTTTTTTTCAGAGTATTTATACCTCATTTCCTAATTGGCTTCAGGAATTTTAGGAGAATGATTGATGCTTTGATTATGTAGAGGTGCACATTGGCTTCAGAAACTGCTGAAAGAGTTGATTAATGTTGTGATTATATGAAGAGCATACTCATTTTAGAAACTAATTCAAACCTGTTGAAAGATGCAATTGTCTGGAAAATATCCTAGCTCACAGTGAAGACACAAAATTTTACTATCCTTATGTCATTAGATAAACTTTGTGTTGATCTTCATCTCTTTGATGTTTCACTTTGTATTTATTTCATTATATGTCTTACACACAATTGATTGAGCCCCATATGTCTGTTTTTTTTTTTGTTTTTTTTTTTTTTGTTTTGTTTTATTCAGTTTAGAAAGCTATCAAATCTGTGAACTGTTCTGTCAGAGAATCCTTACATACTGTCTCGTATTTCTAAAAGAGGAACTGACGGAAACTTTTCCATTTTCAGAATCAGATTCGGGGAGGGAGGGTGGTGATGGAGGTGAATTTGTGTTCACAAAATGTATAGAAACCTCAGGTATTGATTTTGTCAGTTTCTTTTTTTTTTTTGGAAATAACAAAACAGATCATATGTTTGTTTTTGTTTTGTTTTGTTTCTGTTCTTGAAAAGAGTAGTTCATTGTTTCTTGGTTTCCATCTGCCATTTTATCAAGACTGTTTCTTTTACATGTGGGCATGTGTGTGTGGAGGAAGAGGGAAAACCAGTGTTTGGTACACAACGAACAGAATATTGTTTGCTTGTTTGCTTTTCCAAGGTTGGTAGTGATCTTCATCATGATGTCGTGCTTTGGTGGTTGTGGATACTACCGGCGACAGAGGCTGGCAGCACTACAACTGTCTGCCTCCACAACACCTACATCAACACGCCGGGTGTGCGTTCCCAGCCAGCGGCGTTCTGCACCACAGCCGTCGTCAGGCTTGTACGCTTACACAGGGCCTGGGGCAGCAGACACTGGCTCCACGGTGGCTTTGCCACCACCTTATACAGAGGTGTGTCTCAGAGCTGGAGAAGTGCGCTGACCTTGTTACTGCCTAGCAGTGCATCCACTTTTTTTTTTATTGGCATGTTTTCAACAACATTTTATTTGTTGTTTTAAATGTAATTGTTTGGTTTTATTGCAGGTCTTTTTTCTGACTTTTCTCCAAGTGTTGATTGTTCACATTTCATGGAGGTTTTATGTGTAGGTATGTATCTGTGTTTAATTTTTTGTTCTGCTTTTGAGTTAGTTTTTTTGTTTGTGTCTTTTGTTGTTTGTTTTTCAGGGGTGAGGTTAGAGAGGGTATGCATGTCTTTCAAAAAGATCTTTTGAAAAAAAAGTGGTATATTATGTCCAGTTTTCGCTTGAAATTTGAAAGCAGCCTTTCAGCTTTTCATTCGTGCAATTTTGTGATGTGTATCTATAGTTTCATCTCACCCTTCCTGTCTTAGTCTGGTGGAGTCTTTCCAATTTGGTAAATAGAAAAAAAAAAGAGGTCGTTGTCAGACTGTTTCCTGTAATGCAAGTACATCGCAAGGACTGTTGCTTTACATTGGTGGTTAGTAGTTTTCTGTTATAGGATTTTGCATTCATGTAAATAGGGACATGTCACCGACTAAAATGTGAAGTCATACATATGGAAGGGTGTGAGTGCAATCAGGAAAGTCATCAAAGGTTATGAACTTACCGAACTCACCTAAAGGTAATAAGAAATGACAACTTATATGTCCAGGTTGTGTGGAGCATAATGTTATGCAGCCACAGGAAGTAAACAGTCATGTAACATATATGAATGGACACAATCATGCTCACATTGAAGATGTACAGCAAACAAAACCACAGTAGTTTTACTATGCAATTATCTGATAACAGCCATACACTCATCAAGGGGTCTCTGTAGCAAAGTTCAAGGCAGGCTAGTTCATGTCACAGAAAAAAATACAGCTGCCAACATTTCAGTTTTACTTGGTCTTATATAGTGGTACTTTTTTTTCCTGTGCTTGAGTTTGTGGAATCAATTCAATTTGTTTATGAACTCAGCCCATCAACAAAATTGTTTTGTTTCTCAGATACAAAATCATAAAGATGTTTATTTGTAATTGCTAACATTATTTGTCTATAAAGATGAAAGTTTTGGGGGTTTTTTGTCTAAGCAGAAGCAATTATTTAAATACAAAACCTGTAAACATTTGGATGTGCAGCTTACACACACACACACACACACACACACACACACACACACACACACATGCACACACATACGCGGACAAATATGCACTCTCACTCATTGCAACTGTGCTGCAACACTCATCCTTCAACATACAAGAAAAGGAATTTACTTCTGCCGTTACTTAGACCAGCATGTCACATCCCAGACAAGTGACAGACCCTCATTGTTTGGTGTGCAGGTGATGCAGCAGCCTAACTTGTACCCAGTGAACAAAGCAGAGCTACCCCCTTATCCAGGGCCGCCTGCAGGCAAAGGTGAGTGGGTGGGTGTGAAACTTTGAGTGGTTGGCGCAAAGTTGTGCGGAGAAATGATCCAAATAAGCCTTTTTTTCTTCATGAACAGATGAAAAAGTTGTTAAAACCACTTCAAGAAGTTTAAAATGGATGTCTTGTTCAGTGCCTGCATTCAAGAAAATATGATGGCTTCCATACTTTATTAAAAAATGAATGCTACTGAGGCATCAGCATCTTCTCACCAGCCATTGTCCCTGTCTCAAGGTCTTGTATCAACAGTGCAGACTGAAAGATTTGTCTTACGTTCTTTAATCCTGTCTGGACCAAGGCCAAACATTCCCTGATGATTCAGTAGTTAATCAGCTGTCCATTTGCTCAAGTTTACCCAGTGATTGATACTGTTGGAAATCTCTTTCAGTTCCAACTCTCAACCTTCTGGAAAAGGTTATGACTGTGACTAAATTCAGAAATAACAAACCAGGCGCCACTTTCAGCAGAAGATGGTGTTGGAAAAAACCGATCAGAAGAGCAAAAAGGGTGTGTCTTCAGTAGTTCAGTTGTGCCCTGCCCAGTTTGAGGGAGTGTTAGTATAGGTTGGTGTCCTAAACCTCATCTTGTATGCCCTGTCAGTGACTTGGAAATCATTTCAGCCACATACAGCAACACCAGTGTTGTGTAAGATTGTATCCACACTTCAGGAGTAGTCTTCGGTAATCTACCAATGCCTTGTACTGCTGTTTATTTTTGGTGTTAACCTGCTGTGTTTTTGCAAACGTCTGCTGTCAGCAGTTTTTGTTTCGCTAGCTTGTTTGTTTTTCTCTATCCAAGCTTCTATTATTTTTGTAACTGCTGCACACTTCTTTTTCCTGGATTTATACAAGAAACTGAGGTACTCTTTTTAAGGCCGTAAAAGATAACTTGGGTTTGTGAAATTTGATTTACCCTCCCCCCCCCCCCCCCCCCCCCCTGTTTCTTTTGCCTGAACAGAACCACTGATGTGAATGTGATTTTGAAATGTGTGGCGCTGGGAAAGGATCTTCAGGACATTATCTGGCAACTTACTATACTTTTACCATAACATGTTACATCCATCCAGAAGACAGTCTTAAAACTTTTTTTTTTTGGTAATTTATCAACCAAATTCCTTAGTAAACAGAAAAATGGAAGGTGTTAATTCTTTCTGAAAGACTGCTTTGCCTTTGTAAGCTGTAACTGCTGAACTAAGACACCTTGAAACTAAGCATTAATGTGAAGTCGCGTTTTGTCAGAGGTGCTGGTATTAGTCATTTCTAAAATGTTGTCTATAAAAAAGTGACAGAGAGAAGATCAATATGAACATTTCACTGCATTCTTCGGCTGACAGCCATCTGGGGTATTTTTTGGTAGTGGACATTGTTATATGTTGTTAAATGAGCATTATGTTCTATTTTGTTATGGGTGTTCATTTGTATTTTGGTTTGTTTTATTCTTTCTGCAAGATAAATGGATGTGACACTGTTCCTGGTGGTAAACACCCATACATTCCTGCATTGATCTAAAGTAAAATCTGCCTTTGTGCGCCAATTTCAGATCACAGTCAGGTTGACAACAGGAAGAAGTTAGCCCCCCTCCGTACTGCGAAGTGGTCATGCCTTTGAACCAGCGCAGTGAGAGAGTTGGCAGCTCTGTGCATTCGCAGCATGTGGCTGTTCCCCTGGAACCAGATGAACGTGGCAATGGTGTGGCCTCTGCCCAGGCTGCTGGATCCAGCTGAAATGTGAAGGGGCTGTGGCTGGTTTATTTGCTGTCATAGTGTCGTGGATTGGCTCCTCTGTGTTCTCTTTTGCCAGCAGTCTTAATCCTTCCAAGTTTTTTTCTTGTGTGCCAAGACTTAGATTCCACTCACTGTGTGTCCGACTCTCTTACTGTGTTTGTCTCTTATTCTCTGGGCATTTTGCATTCTCTTGTGCTGTTTATCCATGAAAAAAAAGTGTGAACAGAATTGAGGAAAAAAGATATTGAAAAGAAAAAGGAAAGGATAATGGGAAAGAGAGTCCTCAGATATCAGATGTGCGATAGCATATGTCTGTATAAGCGTCAATGCCTCTCCCTTGTTTTTGTCTTATCTCCCTTTTTCTTAAAGTGTTAACAGTTCATGGTTTCATGTGTTGATGCAGTAAATGTTTCATGATTTTTCCCCTTTTCTTTTTTCTTTCTCACAAACTTTGGCTAACTGTTTGATCACAACTGAAAGGTTATCTTTTATGATGTTGCCTTTTTTTTCTCTCTCTCTCTCTCTGTCTTTTGCTGGCTAATTGTATGGACTCGCTAAAGTGTTATGTCACCAAGCATATATTTTCTGATAAATTGGTCATTGAAATAAAGAACTGGTGAAAAAAAAAAAAAGATAATCAAAGTGATAACTTTTTTCAGAATCTGTGACATGTATTTCACCAGACATTGTCATGTCTCTCACCAGCCAGTGACATGTCTTGTCACTCATTGACATGTCTGTCACCAGCCAGTGACATGTCTTGTCGCTCATTGACATGTCTGTCACCAGCCAGTGACATGTCTCCCATCACCATTGACATATCACTCACCAGTTATCAACATGTCGCTAATCAGATGTATACATGTCGCTTACCAGCCATGGACATGTCTCTGTCCACCACTGACATGCCTCTCATTACCCCATTGACATGTCTTCTGTCAGGTATCACCTGTATTCTCTCAGGTGGCACAAAACAACAAAGATCTGAAGAAAAGTACTTTGATGCCCATCTTGGATATCTTTTTAACACAAACATGAGTTGAACACTCGTCAGTGGTCAGACAGATAAACACTGAAGAGATTGAAAACTGATCACAGCACAAGCAGCTTGCCCTGATGGCGACTGTCAAAACAGCACAAGCAGCTGGCTCTGATGCGACTGTCGAACAGCACAAGCAGCTTGCCTTGATGAGACTGTCGAACAGCACAAGCAGCTTGCCTTGATGAGACTGTCGAACAGCACAAGCAGCTTGCCTTGATGAGACTGTCGAACAGCACAAGCAGCTTGCCCTGATGCGACTGTTGAAACAGCACAAGCAGCTTGCCCTGATGCGACTATCAAACAGCGCAGATAAACACTGCAGAGGCTCTGATGCGAAGCAGCTGTCGAACAAACAGCACAAGCAGCTGGCTCTGATGCGACTGTCGAACAACACAAGCAGCTTGCCTTGATGAGACTGTCGAACAGCACAAGCAGCTTGCCTTGATGCGACTGTTGAAACAGCACAAGCAGCTTGCCTTTATGCGACTGTCAAACAGCACAAGCAGCTTGCCTTTATGCGACTGTCGAACAGCTGATACAGAGACTGAATTTCTGGCCTACACATCAGGTTATATCAGATGACTGACATTGATTTAGGTGCTTTCCCTGATACAACAATTCCTTGATGACATACGGCAATTCCGTTCATCCACTGTGTCTCATCTCCGCGTGGAAGTTGTATGTGTTGATGGGGATGAGACAAAAAGCATGTTGGTAGACTTGCAGATCACTTGTTTGTCTCACATTGCATAGGTTACAACACGAGAGCCGACACTTGCTGTTCATTTGTTTTTATCTCTTTTTGAATGAAATTTCAACTGCTTTTTCCTCTGCTTTTGTTGAATATTTTTTCTTTTACTTTTTAAATTTTTTCCAGTCCATCCTTGCTGGCAGCTTTAGGATGGTGCTGCTGCTTATAATCATAAATGGTCTGTGTCCACATTGCATCAGTGCACAGAAATCTATCTAACGAAGTATACCGCCACTCAGTGATTCTCTCTCATGTTGATGAAAATGATCTTTTGTACGTAATGTGCTGCTGTTGGTTTCCACTGGTAGGATATCTCTACCTCAACTTTGGCTTCCAGTGAGAGTTGCTCATAGTTGAAATTGGGGATCACTACCTCTTCTTTGGCTTCCAGTGGGAATTGTTAATATATGAAGTTTGGGTCAGGACCGACAAAACAAATTATTTTTTAACAGTAGAGAATGAAGTCGAATTCCATTGCTATCATTGAGGTGTTTGGTGTTTTTTCTATTCATTTTTTTCCCTCCCTGATTCTTCCTCTTCTCCCACCCCACCCACTCTCCCACCCTCACCCCCTTCCCTTTACACACATATGTTTGCATGCACGTTCAAAAACACACACACATGCACTCTTCCTCCTCCCCCCTCTCTGCCTTTTTGCCAGTCCCCCCCACTCACATGCCATATTGTCTTTTTAACATGGATCTTCGTTTCCATTTTCCAGAGCTCTCACTTCTCCCAAATTATGAACTTCAGTGAAACTTTAAAATGAAAATCCACGCAGAAAAAAAGTATGTAATGTTTCGGCAGAAAAAAACAAATCAGATAAGAAGAAAAAAGTGACAGTCAAATCTGGGGCATGCTGGTCACATTTTTGGTATGCTAGTAGACAACAACAGCATTACAAAATCTTATGAAAATCTCATTGGAAAGCATGCATTCATTCTCCATTTGCCACTGTTTTTTTATGCTTGGCATCATGTGTCAACTAAAAACACTGCAAAACTGAAACAGATTGTCAAAAAAGCTGTACAACAAATCATTCCTGATTGTTGTCAGACAGAAAAGTGGATGATAACACACTTGCTCAGATTTGCGTCAGTTTGCATCATTGTTTTTTCCAGGGAAGTGTGGGTACACGGCCACTGAAGTCCCATAGAATTTCCAGTATTTTTGCTTACTCAGTAGGAGCCCTGATTTTCATACTGAGGACAAATTGTTCTGTAGCTCTTATTTTCACCTCTGCATGTTGTTTTTCAGATCCATTAGGGGAAGATTCAGTCTGATTCAGAGGGAAGTTACCTGTAGGTTCATGTTTCTATAGCATTGCATCACAGGAATGAATTGCTTGGATTACTTTGATGGCTGCCTTTGTTTTTCAAGAGCAGGCAGGAGGAAAAAGAGTTATGACAGAAGTGAGATATCACTTAACAGCTGTTCAGTAGTTGATTTGGTTTTACACTTACAATCAATATGATTTTTTCCCCATTTTTCATGTGAGTGTAACCACTTGTTGGGCTACAGGTGCCATGCATTGGAATGCAAATTTGTGTTTAAATATCAGACTGTATCTGAGAGGAGAGGGGAAGCTTGGGAAGGATGGTGGAAGTTTGGGTATTATCAGCCCATTTTTTTTGTCTTTTCTTTTAATTGGTGTGTGTGTGTGTGAATATCTTCACAGCCAGTATGTTCACATGTTCACTGTATTTTTCTAAATATTTTGAGATATTCTTCTCACAAAACCTGCTACAGATATTTGTTTGGCCACTATAACAAATGTGAATTTCTTCAGAAGTCATGAATCCAAAGAGGTGCAAATTTCCAGTACAGGGTTGAGCTGAATTACCCAGAGCAACATATGCTTGCATGTTTCCATAGCAAATTTTGGGAAATTATGTCAGCATTAACCTGGTCATAAATGCCATTGTCATTTGGTATCAAATCAGTTCAGTTTTGGTGAATATTGAAACAGCCTGTTTAATTTTCTCAAGAAAAGTAAGGTCGTCCTTTCCTAACAAATTTATTGCACAGGGGAAAAAAAATTGTGGGGGCTACGATTTGATCATGTTACAAATATGTTTGGATTCATGGTTTCTTGATTGGTTATTAATGACTGCATTTGTTTTATTTCACATGTCCGTGCAGGTTGTGTCCCATCAGAAATGAATAATTTTTGTTGAAGTTCAGAAATCCCCTTTTTTAAATCAGTAAATTACTGATGGTTTTTTTTTTTTTTTATATAGTACATTGGTTGTCACAGGTACATTCACTGCCCAGCTCCCCATCCATTCTCTTCTCCCACATTTTTCTGCACACACACACACACACACACACATACAAAAGATTGATCCCTCCCCTCTTCCACCCCCACCCCATCCCCCACCTCCCTGACTGTGTCCTTTATTCAACCATTGATACTTTTGGAATGAAGTGATTGTGGTAATGCAGGGTATCACTGAGGAAGTCAGGAAATAGGATGGGTTTTTTTTTCTGCTTCCTACAATCACATTGAATGAGGTCACTCTCGGTGTCTAGTCTTTGCTGTAATGGAGAAAGCCAGAATGATAATCAGTGTGTTCATGTATTTGTGATATGCAGAAATCAAAAATCTATTTTTGTTATTGTGAAGTTCTTGTCTGTGTCTTTTTCTGCTTATTCTTCATGTGCAGTTTTTTAATTCCTTTTGGTATTGTCCTGATATAAATCACACTATCACATATATGATTTGTGTTGTCAGGTGCTTGTACCTTGTGTCTGTGCAGTTTATTGCTGTAACCAGTTCTGTCAACATGGGCTGACATTTGGATTTCCTTTGCATTGTCTGTTGTAATGGTAATGATATTTTTTGGTGGTTTTGGTTTTACGTTTGTTGTTCAGCTGTACCACGTACAGTCAAACTAAGTTTAGTGGTCTCTGCCTGTTCTTCAGAGCATCACTTCACTTGGATGTATATAGTTAGTGTTGCAAGAAGAAAGGTATGAAATGTAAATGTGTTACAATGCTTTAAAGAAGTCCAGTGCCACATTTTTTTTTCAAATTTGTCTGCCTGATCATTGGAAAGAAATCCTCTGTGGGATGATACCTAACCGAAAATCAAATGCTGTTTCATCTAAAGAAAGTGCAGGAAAAACCGAAGTCTTAAAGATCAGATACCAGTAAACTGGTTTTCAGCTTAGAATCCACAAGTCATTGTATGGCCTCATAACTTTTCAATGAGGTTATGCTTTCAATGTAATCTGCACATCTGAAAGTTCGGTGCTTCAGCTGTTCAGTGGTTCAGTGGGAGAAAAGAGGAAGTTTTAAGAGGATGAGGAGTAGCATTGCTCTTCTTCACCCATGTTGTGCAGAAGCAGACTTTTTAAAAGTCTTTTTGTTATCCTGCCTGATGTCCCTTTTTTTGTCACCAGTACCTTTACTGGTTAAAGTTGGCACGCTTGATTCCGCTTGCTGTTTTAAAGAGATGAGATAAAGTGATGTGGTGTGGCAAAGTTTGAAAATCCTACAAATGTTTTCTCCATAAGTCTCCCTGTTCATCTATCTGTGCCATTACTTCAGAATTTTGTTTTGTTTTTTTCCAATCTGCCATTGTGCACATTTCCCATTCTCTCACACACACACACACACACACACACACACACACACACTCCCCATCACACTTTCCTGTCTTCTGCTCTCTCTCTCTTTCCCCCTCTCTCGATCTATCTTTGTCAGCATATTGGATGAGCCAAGTAAGAGACACTATGCACAGTTACAACTAAATGCATGTCTCCTACTGTACAGTTGGTTTGGTAATCACACCTGGTATGGTTGTAGATCACTAGATCATACAGTGAGGAAATGACATCAGTAATATCTTTTCTTCACACTCTTATTTACACACACACACACACACACACACACACACACACACACACACACACACACACATGCACACACATGTGCACTCACATGCATGCACGCACACACTTACACAACGCACACGCACACACGCACATTCACATGCACCTTGTGCATACACACACCCACACGCACACACTCCGTTTGTAATGTCATGTGAATTCTTTTCTACCTTCTGTTGATTAAAAAGGAGATAAAAAAATCAAGTTATGTGCATAATGTCTTAAAAATGCGTTTTTTCATCTGTTTACACAGTATCATAAACTACAGTCCTCTTAAAATGTGCTTGGTGCAATACTTTTCTTCCATGAATGTCAGGTATACTTTTTATCTTCAAACTTGGAACGGAAACCAGCATTATACTTTTACTATGATGTTTATTTCTAAATGTATCGTGATAACAGCTGATATGATAAATGTGAGATTTGCCCTTGTCGTAAAAATAAAGTGATTTTTTCATTTCATTTGCAGCAAATTTATTTTATACTTTGTTAACATCATTTCAGTAATTGATGCCTGACATCCATAGATTTATCTGCTGCATTTGATGAGTACCAGCCTGTTGTCATCATTTCAGTAATTGCCCTTTTACTGTTTTTGCCAGTGTTGTTGTAAATCTGTGACTGGGGAGTGAAAAATCCATTGTGCAGAGCAGACCCTAGCTGTCCATTTGTCTGTTTGTCTATTTGGCCTTTTTTCCATTAGAGTTTCATGATTTGTTGGGGTGTTTTTTGTTGTTTTAAATCTGGGGTCCATATTTCAAGTGGAATGTAATGTAGCTAAGTCCCCAACCTAAGGGATGTTAGTTTAGGTACCATGTCATTAATACTTTGGTTTTATTGTCTTGCATTTTTTTTCCAGATTATGTTGAGGATGTGACCTTTTTGCCATAGCAGTTTGACATCCCTGAAGAGGCCCTGTTATGATCTGCTGGGCTGTAATGGTAGGAAGTAGAAACTGTAGTCAGAGAAAGAGTGCAGCTTGCTGTGCCTCTTCAGTGCTACCTACTGGTTCATATGGGTTATTGAAACTAATCATATTTACTTTCTGAACTGTGAATGAATGCCAGTCTGTGTGTATGCATATCTGCAAGAATGGGCTCGCCATATGTTTGCATTTTTTTTAAATCCTGTCAGATGTTTTTTTCCAGTATGTGCTTGGACAGTAACTGATGGGTTTTTTGTGTAGTTTTGTTTTTTGTTTTCTATGACATGGAAGGAAGGAATATAAAACAATTTCTATCAGTTGATACTTTCTTTTGGTGAAACCACATCTTATTTCTGATCCTCAAACCTTTACATTTCTTCAAGAAGGGTGTTTTATGTGAATCTGTTTGTCAATTACTAATTCTTGATATTGTGATATCCGTTTGCATACCAGCATTTTATCCAGACTATTTACACACCTGTTTATGTCTGTATTTCCTTCTTGAGGAAATAGATTGTCAAGTAAAAAAAAAAAAATGATGCCAGTATGTCAACAAATGCCATTTGTATGTGGAATTGCATGCTTCACAACTCAATTGTTGGTATGTGTAAGTATGGATTGTGTAATTCAGAAACTTTTTAAGCAATAAACCCTTGGTTTGGAAAATAAATCGCCCTGTTTTCATTAGCAAACTGTATGCATGAGATCAGTTTATGCTCTTTAATGCAGACCATTATTCACTTGCATGCCACATGCACACCACGACTACTATCAGCAAACTCTTCATGCATAGGAAGGTGAACACACACACACACATACACACACACACACACACACACACACACACACACACATTCACACACACACAAATCCTTACACAAAATGCAGCTGACAAGAAAGACCAACTCAGAGCAGAAAGCACCAGAACAAACTGGAATGAATCTAATCTCCCATAGATAGAAATTTCCCCTAATCAAATATTCGAGATGATGGATAATTTCACATCATTCTCCAAAATTGAGCATGCAACTGTCCAAAGTATAACTACAAAAATATGTGCAAATACACAATAGCAATAGAAAAACATTTCATTTTTCCCCATTTAACATGTCATATGGTTATCAGAAGAACACACTATTATCTTATGGAGAAAAATGCACAACAGAAGCATGCAAGCAGTACAGCTGCGTCGGAAGTGGAAAAAGTCTTGGTTCTGTGGTTGTAATCCCCCCTGGAACAATTCACTCTCCTTTCTGTCTGCCCTTACGTGGTAGTCTGTGTGATGGTTTTGATGAACCGTTAAACCGTTTTTATGTAACAAGTCCTGAAGACAGTCTATGACCGAAACATTGTTGATATTTGTTCTGTTTTTTCTTTTTCTTTTTTTTTTTTTTTTAAATCTTCTGAGAATCCCCAAAGATATTTAGTGTTAAACTGAGGTTATGCATATGAAGAACACAAGAATGTCACAGAACAAGATTATACCGTAATAAGTGAATCATTCTGTACAAAACTCCACTTTTGAAAGATAAACAAACATCGGAAATATTAACCAGTTTGTCAACAACACCAATCAAATCTTTGTCCTAAATATCCAGAAGATCTATCAACATTACTTGTATAGCTGTGGATCTATCAAAGTTTAACCATATCTAGATATTGATTGTGCAAACACTAGAACTGCCTCTTTTTTGTTGGTTTATTATTTTTTGTATTTGTTTCACTTTTTTGTTTGGTTTGGTTTGGTTTTATTGCTTTCAAAAAATATTACATTTTGTCTGCATTTTGTTTAATGATCAATTCAATCATGAGTGTGCGTATAAATGTTGTTTTTTGTTGTCGTATCCTGGCTAAAAGACTCCAAGGATCATCCGAACAGCCAAAGTACTTGAGTACTATTATACAAATGCATCAGCTGGGGATGAGAACATTATGTGTGTGACCGTCTTTGATTACCCCGCCACGTGGGCAGCCACACTCTGACTTCGGGGGATTTGGAAACTGATAATGTAATGCTAGGAGCTTCTCACAACTGAAGACAATCCCCGCATAACTATGCAGAGCATAACAACATTTTGATGTAGCCTTGGTGTTCTAGCCTGTCAATCGGCCTGACACAGCCTTAAGCCAAGGCGAATGCATATAAATGTATATATATACCATTAGTAAGGCTATTCTGGTAACATCGGCCATCATCTGTGACCTATAATAAACATACTTACACATTTTCAGAAAGATCGGCCAAGAACTTTCTGAGATTTTCCATAAAGAAGAAAACCATTATGAGCCGTAGTAACGGTAAACTCAAACATCGGGCATCATCCGTGACCCATAATGAACATACCTACAAATTTTCAGAAAGATCGGCCACGTACTTTCTGATACATTCATGAAGAAAAAAAAAAACCGTTATGGGCTGTCTAGCCGTTAGTAACGGATATAACGGTAAACTAAAACATCGGGCATCATCCTTCGCCTATAATGAACATGACCTACCTACAAATTTTCAGAAAGATCGACCACGTACTTTCTGAGATATTCCATAAACAGAAAAGCCGTAATAGGGCAGTTATAGCCGTTAGTAACGGCTATAACGGTAAACTAAAACATTGGGTATCATCCATGACCCATAATGAACATACCTACTAATTTTCACAAAGATCGACAAAGTGCTTCCTGAGATATTCCATAAAGAAGAAAAAACCGTTATGGGCCGTTACAGCTGTTAGTAACGGCTATAACGGGGTAAACTAAAACATCGGGCATCATCCGTAACCCATAGTGAACATACCTGCTAATTTTCACAAAGATCGGCCAAGTACTTTCTCAGATGTTCCATGAAGAAGAAAAAAAACGGTTACAGGCCGTTACAGCCATTAGTAACAGCTATAACGGTAAACTAAAGCATCTGGCATTATTTGTCACCCATAATGAACATACCTGCTAATTTTCACAAATATCGGCCACGTACTTTCTGAGATATTCCATGAAAAAAAAAAAAAAAAAACGTTACAGGCTGTTACAACCGTTAGTAACGTACAACTGTTACAACCGTAAAAAATATCGGGCATTATTCGTGACCCATAATGAATATACCTACTAATTTTCAGAAAGATCGGCCAAGTACTTTCTGAGATATTCCATTGAGAAGAAAAAACCGTTACAGGCCGTTACAGCCGTTAGTAACAGCTATAACGGTGTAAACTAAAACATCGGGGCATCATCCGTGACCCATAATGAACATAGCTGCTAACTTTCACAAAAGATCGGCCAAGTACTTTCTGAGATATTCCATGAAGAAGAAAAACCGTTACATGCCGTTACAGCTGTTAGTAACGGCTATACGGGGTAAACTAAAACATTGGGCATCATCTGTGACCCATAATGAACATAGCTGCTAACTTTCACAAAGATCGGCCACGTACTTTCTGAGATATTCCATAAAGAAAAAAACCGTTACAGGCCGTTACAGCTGTTAGTAACGGCTATAACGGGGTAAACTAAAGCATTGGGCATCATCCGTGACTCATAATGAACATATATGCTAACTTTAACAAAGATCGGCCGAGTACTTTCTGAGATATTCCATAAAGTAGTAAAAACCGTTACAAGCCGTTACAGCCATTAGTAACGGCTATAACGGGGTAAACTAAGACATCGGGCATCATCCGTGACCCACAATGAATATACCTACAAATTTTAACAAAGATCGGCCCAGTAGTTTTGTCTGGAGCGAGTGGACCACATTTTGACCACAGACGGACGGACACACACACACACACACACACACACACACACACACACACACACACACACACACACACACACACACACACACACACACACACACACACACACAGAGCATTTCTTCGTTCCATTCTAAAACGTCCTGTTCTATAAGAACTGGGAGTACAAAAAAAGTGTCAGGGAAGCATGTTATGAATGTAATAAATGGAGAGGACATGGGCGCGGGGGAAGGGAGTGCTAGCCAGCGACAACTGAGCGATCGGAAAGTCACATACATACACCCAGGCGCGTGCGTCGTGTCTCTGTTGTAATTGATTTATCAGTTTATAATTATTGTTTGGTAGTTAATAGGCAAACTTTCATGTACATATATTCGCGCGCGTGCGCGCGCGCACACACACACACACACACTCACACACACGCGCGCGCACACACACACACACACGCACGCACACACACACACACACACACACACGCACATGCATACACGCGCGCGCACACGCGCGCGCGCATGCGCACACGCTCATACACACACACGCGCACGCGCGAGCTCTCTCTCTCTCTCTCTCTCTCTCTCTCTCTCTCTCTCTCTCTCTCTCACACATAAACACCCAGGTGCGCGCATGCACGCACGCACGCGCACGCACGCGCGCGCTCTCGCACACACACTCATATAATGCACTTACACACATACACACTTAAATATTTTTTTTTTCTTTAAATCTTTTATAGTCTGATATCACCATCGTTGTGAACAGACTATAAATTAAATCAATCAAATCAAATCAAAAGCGTGCGTCGTGTGTGTGTGTGTGTGTGTGTGTGTGTAACTTTAAGCCAGCCGCAAATATTTGTCCGAGGATGGGCCCACTGGCTACATTTGCAACGGGACTTACTTCCCTTGTTTTACTGGGGCTAAGCAAACTTTCATGAAAATGAAAGGGTATTATGTTGAGAGAGAAAAAAAAATAACACAGAATATTTCAGAGTGAATTTACATTCTTGGTAGCATTAACTTTTCAAAACTGCAAGAGGAGTTAGATGAAAATTATAGTTCTTACAAGAAAGATCCAGCTGGCAGATCTAGGATTTCAACACAAAAATTGTCGTCTGCATCGTATTGCCTCCTCGTGGGCTGGGCAACGATAAACTTAAAACGCAAGATGATAACTCGGAAACGAAAAGCAAATCTCGAGATTCAGGTAGGTCTGTGTTAAAAAAACAGTTGTGTTCGTTACGAAGTTCTGTAAATCCCTGCGGAGGTGGGGGCTGAAAATTCCATCTGGATCTAACAAACCTTTAACTTGAGTCGATAGTTTTCGGACCCGATACTTCCACACTGGTTTGAAACTGAAATGGTCAAGTCATTATCTGCGTGAAATTTTACGGTGAATCCAAATGTCTTTATTTATTTACTCATTCATCCATTCATTTCTTTTCTGGAGGGGGGGGGCGGAATGTTCTCCAAAGCAAGAGAAACTTACGAGTTTATAGGACTAGGAGCGCAACCGTTCCGGATTCTACATATTCAACATTAGATTATGTGCTTTGAGGTCCGAGTCCAAAGCTAAGTGGTAGATACACGATCAGTACAGAGTTGGGAGGGGCAAGAAGCAAAAAGCCACGGCAGCTGGTCAAGTTAGAATAAATACATGCCCGTTTGGGGGAAGGGAGCTTGGGGAAGGGATGACCCTCGAACAAATATAAATTTATTTAGCAATCGAAAGAGCAACAAATGAGGAGCGGGTGAAAAATGCTTTTCTGGTATACAAAATCGGCCATGAAACCTGTCTACCCCCACACCCCAACTTCACCTGCCCCCCTCCCACCCACCCCCCCCCCCCCCACCACCACATCTCTCTCTCTCTCTCTCTCTCTCTCTCTCTCTCTCTCTCTCTCTCTCTCTCTCTCTCTTTTACCACCTCGTCATCTTCCACCTCCCCTGCCCCCTCTTTTATTTGAGCTGCCAAATGACTCTAGTACCACAGCCATCACAGCTACTTGTGCAATGCGTCTTCTATCAACAAATTTCAAATTAAGCATAATACGAAAAACAAATGAGTGACCGTTGAGAAAAAAAAAAGGCAAAAAAAAACAAAAACAAAACAAAGCATGACCAGCGCTTCTATCATTTTTTTTCTGTCTCATCCTCCGTGTCCACCAGTCACATTATTCTACACATCTCATCCAGACTCCGCCATACACAGCCACACCCATTGTCCTGATGCAGCCCCAGCATGGCAACCAACAGGAATCAATGAGTATCAAGTTGTCATGATGCGAACCACAGGAAGAGACAGCGCATTGCTTGTAAGTTACGTTGGTGGTGCTCGCTGGAGACTGTTCTGATCCAATATACACAGCACACTTTGTATTGAGCCTCCCAATGACGACAGTAGACCTAACTGCTTTGTCGCAGAGCCAGCATGACTGAGCATTCCCCTTTGGAAGGCACCATCACGGCCATCCAACGACAGCCTCTGGCCACGAGCTTGCTGACCCCAACGATTTGACAGGAACTCACAAAGGGCATGGTATTAGAGAAACCGAAACTGAGTGCACAACGAGAGCAAGGCATAGCAGGCCACAGATTGTGAACATTTTTATGATGATCGATGAATATGACGAAGATAGCTCAGTGGAGTTCCATTAGGTCTGAGACTACATAGCAGGACTGTCCTTTTGCCTTTCACTTTATACTTATAGTAGGTGTATATCTCGGCGTCAGCAGGCCCACCGTGTTGGTCAGAAAGCCTGAACAACACTGTCTGAGATGCATACGCTTGCTAGGTGGATAAAACTCAAGTGTGTGGTTTCAGACCTTATTTAAGCCTGTAGCACACAGAACAGTGGGTAGAGAAGCTGATTGAGGCTGGAAAACCCTACAATTATATGCCTGACTGGATTCGACTCCACAATCTCCCCACCTACGTCTCTAACCACTGTACCAGGGGCGACTGACGCCCCTACCAATCTTGGTTGAAAGTGATGGTCAGTACACGCATGTGGATCTATTTATTAACATTTATGAATAAAATCTCAAAACATATTGAAAGAAATAGGAAGGACAGCAGTGAGCGTCAGACATGTCTATTCCAAAATGTCTTTGTTGAGCATACATGTATGCGTTTATCTTTTACATTCAGATGCATCCACCATCAATATGATTTGAAGAAAGGGACAAAAGTGACAATTGTCTTTAATCTGAAAAAGAGATAAATGCAGGGATGGGTAAGAGGGCGTAGAAATATAGAAAAGGAAATCAAGTTGGAAACACTATCTGCTTCAATAATTTAAAACGAACCAACAGGTAGCAAGACCAACATATCTGACTGAGCTTATTTTTTTCTCAGATTGCCTTCTCTTAGTCTTATACAGTCTTTTTTGTTTTGTCGGGGGGTTTGATTTTTACTTACTTAGTTACTGACGCCCCTACCAATCATCGTTGAAAGTCATGGTCAGTACGCGCATATGGGTCTGTTTATTAACATTTATGAATAAAATCTCAAAGCATTTTTACTTACATAGTTTCGGTCCTCTTCTTATAGATTACTCGTCAAAGGAGATATACCATACATCTAGGCATTTCCCTACATCGAGGACATGGTCGCCGATGGTTAATTTCCTTGCACCCAGAATTGTTGATGTGGAACCATCCAGCACACCTGGTTCTCATTACAGTTTTCCTCTCAGACGGACAGCTGTCCTGTCAAATGATGACGAGCCCAATCTACGTGTTTGTTTGAACAAATAGCTGAGGATCTAGCTCGTGGGCACGAGGAAAGGATTCACACACTGGTGGACCTCCATTTCGTTTCGCACATCAAGGGGCCAGATCCTCACAAACCTGTGTAGTTTTGCCCGTGGGGCTTAGAATGCCGCCTATCACTGCATGGAGGTGGAACATAGAGTTGGACAGGCTATGAACTGATAAGAAGTACTTCGATGCTCAGCTCTGGTTCTGCGATGCCGTAAACGGTGGTGCTAGCTTGTGTTGAGGACAGAAAAAAAGAAGATGATAAGTACACACTTCACCAACACACTACTTGCCTCACTCAACAGTTTGATAGGTGGTGCTAGTTGTGATGAGGTTTCAGCATTCATATCAACAGTTTGATAGGTTTCATCTTGGTCAGTAGATTGCCTCGCACTCCAACATCATAGAAGGCTTAAAGGCGGAGCAAGCTGCCACAGGAGGAGCAGGGCCAAAGTGAAGGAGAAGCGGAAGAAAAAGATCATTTGAAAAATAAAATCTAAAACACAAGAAAAATGAAAAAGGAAGATAAAGTGATCGTCATGATTGCGAGCACGAACACCCAGACCCAAATGCCACATGTCCACAAAGCTACGCAACGGCAGTTCTGCTGCATGTCTCTGCAACATGTCCCCAGTGATAGTGGATCCGTAGAGAACTTTTTTTCCTTTTTCTGCATTTTCGCCATTGGTACGACCGTTATGGGCAGAGCTGATACGGACATGCCAGACTTTCTTCTGTGCATGTGCATGTGCAGAAGGTGTACCTGCTCTTTGCAGCTAACAAATTTGGAGTGTCTCTGTCCTAGACTGGCGCGCGCGCGCGCGCGCGCGCGTGTGTGTGTGTGTGTGTGTGTGTCTGTGTCTGTGTCTGTCTGTCTGTCTGTGTCCACGAAAAAAAATTGAAGTGTCAGTGCACCTAACATTAGCACATAAATGAACCCAAACAGGGCCTTCAAATCAAAAGCCAAAACATTACAGTACACACGAGAATGTCCTTCATTAAAAGAACATACCAAATTTCATTGTGAGTAAAAGTCTGTGAAGCAAAAAGGACAGAATGGGAAAAAAATTGGAGAATGGAGGAGGCCCCACTTGAAAAGAAAAAGTAGAAACAAATAGGATTGTTGGGCAAAACAAAAGAGAAGAAAAAGAAGACCAACAAGAAAGCATTCACTGTAATTTTGTGCAGGAAAATGATACAATGTCAAATCAGAAGTTAACTTCAAAATTTAAGCCCAGGTAGAACACATTCATGTTTCTTCTGCACAAGCTTAAATCCTGAGATAAAATGGTGTAGACTGCATTATTGTGTCTAATCAACTGCTTAATTTCACTGACTCTGACATATATGCTAATGTTTCTTCCCTCACTCTCACCCGTTAGCTTCTCTCCATCCCCATCCTCACTCTATAGCCTCTTTTTGAAGTCATTCAGGATACTTGTATAAGTGGATATTTCAGGCGTTGAATTGTCATGGAATGTTATGTTTCAGAAAATCCAGGACAACCTTACAGTTGCTGACGTCAGTTCCAGCGATCATGATTCATCTCAGTGTTCTAATGAAAGCTTCGTGTCACAAAATAACCTACCGTTTAATGCGTCTTCATGGCGGGATGTTCAGAAAAAGGTAGTCTAATACTAGCCTGTTCTTCATTCAGCTGTCTAATACCTTGAGTGCAAGTGCGCGCGCACATGCTCGAGTATGTGTGTGTGTGTGTGTGTGTGTGTGTGTGTGTGCGCGTGTGTGTGTGTGTGTGTGTGTGCGTGCGTGCGCGCGCGCGCGCGCGTGCGTGTGTGTGTGTGTGTGTGTGTGTGTGTGTGTGTGTGTGTGTGTGTGTGTTAGTCGTAACTGTCAGTATTATGTATATGCATAACCGTTTGACGTATATTCTGCGTATTAAATGTCCGTATGTATATTTATGTCGAATTTTTTTCATTGTCATTCCTAAAAAAAAAAAAAAAAATGTAAAGCATCATGCGCCAGATTCTTCTTCTTCTTCTCTTCTTCTGCGTATGCAGGCTGATACTCCTGCGGACACTCCCTGGATTAGATAGGCAAGTATTAATCCCATCTACCCACAAAGAAAGTGGAATTTTGTGTGCATGGCGGTTTTTTTTTTATCCCGCCATTAAGGCAGCCATACTCCATCTTCGAGGAAGGTGCATGCTATGTGTAACGTGTCATCCATACCAACGGCCAAACTGGCCTCTTCCGAAAGTTGGTGATGGGATTTTACATGTGTGCAAGATGTTATGCATGCTTCACACACGGAACCTCAGTTTACAGTCTCATTCGAAGGACTGTATGGGAAATGGAGTCAGAACCAATGTAAACTCCGAGGGAAAAATCCCCCTGTACCGAAACTGCTCGTCGGAGATTCGAACCCGCAACCCTTGGATTACGAGTCCGGCGCTCTAACAACTGAGCTATTCCGGCCCCCATGCGCCAGATAATTATATGGGTGGGCGCTGTGTAAAATACCCTTGACTAGTATTGATATTGTTATCATGATAAATCATTGTGCCTAGCATGCCTCTGTGTGTGTGTGTGTGTGTGTGTGTGTGTGTGTGTGTGTGTGTGTGTGTGTGTGTGCTCTAATAACATATTTCTTTTACCATTGATATGTTCTCAAATCAAAATAAGCAATATAACAAGCATGTTTCAGTCGTTAAGCCCACTAAAACTGATGTCAATGGTCTCAGTTGCAGTCGATTGCCTGGATACAATGTGATAACCCAGACTGCAGAAAATGGAGGAAAGTTCCAAACGAAACGATCAGAACCATACGTGAGTCGGACAAGTGGTTCTGTCATCAGAACAGTGATCCAGAGTTCAACAGCAGCTGCAGCGTCGCTGAGGAGGACGTTCAGTTGTACGATCAGCTGGCAGACAGAAGTGGCCTGAAGTATTTGAAATCACAGTTGTTGCCAGGGGATCTGGTGTGGGCCAAAATGGATGGATACTGCAGGTAGGTACGTATTTAGGGGCAACTTTACGCATTCTGATTTCAGTCATGTAAATGATAAACATGATAGTCCATTCATAAAACGAAAGGACCAATTGTCCAGCCCCCCTTTTTTTTTTTTTTTTTAGTTGGTGGAGGCGTAAGCCAGATTTTATTTACTGTAAAACTACCAAAAGTTGTGTTAGGTAAAAGGTAATCAAAAGCAAATATTTTTACAGATGTACTAAACCATTGGTGTGCCGTTTTTAAAGTAAAGGTAAATCAAAAACGAATGCTTTATACATCTACCAGACCATTGGTGTATAAGCTACCAAGGCAAAACATGCTTTCTTTTCTCTTCCAGTATACAAAAATCAATATGTATGGACAACGGCGCTTATGAATCAAAATGAAGTTGAAGGGAAATAATCCCAAATTCCATATTGGTTGCTGATTCTCCAACAATCATTGCTGCAATCTTTCTTATTGGTATCTCAGATAATTGTGTTGGTCATGAGTCCTGTGACAAATCATAATGCGATCACTCGATGTCTGTATTTGTTTCATATACCTTTCTGAGGCCATATGCATCCCTTATGTCCCAGTTTACAAAATCCGTGGCCTTTTATTTTTTGTCTGCCGAGCCGTTTAAATGTATCTTCTTTTCAGCGAACCTGGCATTGTGTTTGTTTCATCAGATCCCACCTCTTGCGATAATTTCAACCTGAGTCATTGTCTCTCTCTGGCATTCATTACGAATATTTGTTTTGCTATCGTCATAATTGTCTCACCACACCATCAAGATCAGTTTTGTTCATTCAAACTTTCTCTCGATAAATATTTGTTTGTTTCACAAATCGGACTTTACTTAGACCTCTGTAACCCACACAGCATACACAGCTAGCACCACAGGCATTGTATGTTGGTTTGTACAGGACACGTCTTTTAAGTACTGGTCGATACTCTTGGTTCCTTGCTACAAAAATGTTCCCGTGCGGATGCGAGAGGAGGATGGATTGGGGAGTACGGACACGGGGAATGCTGTCTCAATACAATTAGCTCCCCTGCCTTATGAACATCTGTTCCAATAGCTTCCTCTTTTGTGCCATTCTGCTGGACTCTGCCCTTTTTGTTCGTTTTGTTGCCTTTTTAAATTTCCTTTTATTTCTTTTCTTTTTTTTTTTTTTGTTTTTGTTTTGTTTTGCTGTTGTCCGCAGTTTGTTATCTTTGAAGACCACTCCACTTTCGTTGTTCTGGAAACCATTTTACTTCTTTTTTTTCCTTCTAGAATGAAACTACCTTTTACACTGAACATAGCCTTTCCTCGGGTATCTCGCTTTTAGGCTTTCTGTCTTCTGTTTGGCTCCCAGCAGAAATCAAGCAAAGCACTGGGCGCTGCATCCGCTAGTTCAGTGCACGTCCCGGGCTGTTTAGCGCAGACTGTTACTGGTTTCTTTCTTTTTTTTTTTTTTTTTTTTTTTTTTTTTTGGGGGGGGGGGGGGGGGGGGGGGGGGGGGGGGGGTAACCTACCGTTTACCTCTTTCTCTCATCTTGAGATGGCGCTGCCCAGTTATCTCTGCCTTTTTTCTCTTTTATAACCTTAAAAGCAGAAGAGACGTTACGTACTATAACCGTGTGGGATGTCACGTGGCGTCGTCTTCTGTCATCTCACTTTGGGAATGCTTGTCTTCAAGAAGACGTCTATGAAGTATCTTTTCCCTTGTGGGGGCCGGTGTTTAGAAAATACCTACCTCGTCTCGTCTCTTTTAATATCTGCATGGGTTACCGTTTGTAACTGGACTTTGGTGCATTATAATTTCTTTAATGAACATTCGGTCTCTCACAAAATGTGTCCCTTTCCTTCTTACTAGTGTTAGACTTTAGGATGTATTCACTTTGCGTCACCCCATCGACCGTCATTTCAGTTCTGGTTTATGGGTATGCCTACTTCAACAAAATAGATTTTGTGGAAATTTCTGCTCCTTTAAATCTCCTAAGCATACTCAAAGCATGTGTTTCACCTCTTCAAAAGGTAGTTAAAATAAAGTTATACATGATATAGTAACTATGTTCATCAGTGTCTTGTGAACAGATCAGTATGCACATACCATAGTCATACGTAACTGAACACAGAAACACAACAAGCCAATGCTTTTGGGCCTACAATGGAGAGTCTTTCAGTAGCCATAGTTTTATCTGTTTTAACAGCTTAACATGAACATGATTTTAAAAGATGCTGGTGTGTGTGCATGTGTGTGTGTGCGCGCACGTGCATGTGCGCGTGTGTGTATGTGTGTGTGTGTGTGTGTGTGTGTGTGTGTGTGTGTGTGTGTGTGTGTGTGTGTGTGTGTGTGTGTGTGTGTGTGTGTGTGTGTGCAGTTGGCCCGGTGTTGTTACACCAGAACCAGGGACAGATTATGGACATTTGTCCAAATACGACGATGGTGAAATTGCACTCTATCACGTGGAATTTCTAGGTCAGCCTCACAGTCATGGTTGGGTCTCTGCAAACAACGTCTCGGTATTCACTGCTTCGTCAGTTAGCAAGCAGGGTGTTTCAAGTCGTCAGGTAATATTGGTGTTTGGTAATCCAAGTTCTAAATGAGAGAATGAGAGAGAGAGAGAGAGAGTAGAGAGAGAGAGAGAGAGAGAGAGAGAGAGAGAGAGAGAGAGAGATCAAGCAGCCTCAGCTTACCTGTCACTGGTTTGTATCACGGCGTGACACTTTATCACCATTCTACAGGGTACAGTGGGAAATGAACCTCCAGAGGCAGACGGGAGAGGCCCAGGATAACAAGATATGACTGGACTCGTTTAATACCTCTACCCTGTGGCATATGACTGAGAACATACCTTGACCAGCCAGTCACCCCTCTCTCATGAGACAGTAATAGTAATGGGTCTCTATGTAGGCAGTGCTGAAATCATCTGACTTGCAATGATCACAAGATTAACCCTTCGATACCTAGCGTACTGTCATTATTTCGAGCTGCTGTTGTCATACTTTAGCATAGCACCAACAGTTCCAAACCTACAGCAGTTTAACTTTTAAATCTTTAAATAGTTTTGAATATTGAATCACGGATTGTTTCAACCAACTTCAGCATTGATTCTGTTAACGCCGAACACTGACATCCGTGCATTTTTACGCTGATTTAGAATTATTTGAAGAAGCAGAACTCTGCAATTTGATGCAGTTTTTTGACTAGCCCATCTACGCTACACAACACCTGCTAAGCCATGATGCCACATGCGTAGGGTTACATTTACAGGTAAATGAATAAACAAGTTAATACCGGAACATGGGAATAGTTAGGAAGAGAGTCTCATGGACAGGCTTCGCAGATATCTGATTAAGGCACTGGTCAACGAGCTAATCAGTGCAGGGCTTCGTGTTTAATATGGACGTGAAGTTCAAAGAAAGAAATGAACACTTAACAAGAGATTGACAACTAAGCTACCAACGCCCTGTGTATAAGAGATGCTAGGTCCAGTCTCACTTAGCAGTACGTGACAGATAAGACAGCATATATATAATATACTGGTCGGTTTTCCATTAACCGTTCCAGAAACAAGGCAGAGGACGGAAGCGAAAAAGCTATGGTCGCAGTCGCAAACCTCTGTGCTTACCAACGGCACAGAAGCTGAAGACGGTCTATAAAAGTGGCGTAAGTGTCCAACATGGCATTGATGAGGCCATGACACTGTTGCCTTTATCGCCCAGTGAAAGACTGGCCAAGTGTACGTACGTGCTGGAACGTCAGGATTTCCAGCAAGAATGTGGTTGGTATCATTTTGTTCATTTTCATGGTGTGTGTGTGTGTGTGTGTGTGTGTGTGTGTGTGTGTGTGTGTGTGTGTGTGTGTGTTTTAATTCTTTAACCGTCTTTGTATTAATGGGACATTTTCAATCGTGATCATCTGTGGAGAATATCATGTTTTCATGCTTCGGTGTGTTGGGCATACATGCATGGGGGGGGGGGGGGGGGGGGGGGGGGGGGGGGGGGGGGGGGGGTCTGTGGAAGAATTTGCATGTGCATGAGTAAACTCAGGTCTGTGTCCTAGTACGTTTCTTTGTATGCAATTATCAGTTTTCATAATTTTCTTTCTGGTTGAATGATTTGTGCTCTTTCGTGGATGTTTGGTTGCTTTTTACACACGCACACACACACGCACGCACGCACGCATGCATGCACGCACGCACACGCACGCGCGCTCTTCCTTTTACGTGTCAAATTTTCATTTCATCATCAGTGGCACTCGGCAATAATATTTGCTGATGTAATCTGATTCGTTTGAGCTCTTTTTTTAAACTGGGACTGGACATTTGTTGGAGGTGATGGTGTATATGTGTGTGGGGAGGGGGTGCTGCGCAACCTCACTCACTCTCTTCACACTCCCTTCGTCAGCCCCATCTCCCTCGCTTGCCTACAAACGATGACAGCTATTTTCAGAGAGAAATGACAGTTCCAGCAGACCACGAGTGAGCGTTCCGCAGACACGAGGAACAAACAAAGGCGACCTGGCTGTGTCCTCAGCCGCTGACAAGACAGACCTGCCGGTGACTCGGTTCACCTCCTTTGACTCCTGCCTGAAGCACCGGACCAAGGAGGAGAGACTCATGCTGGATGTGGAGGTGGGTAGCTTGGTCCTGTCCTGCTTCAGACATGTGAACTCAGGGGAGCAAGAAGAGTTTTGTTTTTTGGGGAGTGTGTGTGTGTGTGTGTGTGTGTGTGTGTGTGTGTGTGCGTGCGTGCGTGCGTGTGTGTGTGTGTGTGTGACATCAATGACAGGGTCAAAATTTTGTTTGAGATTATGCATTGAATAAGCAGTACGTCTTCTTTTTTTTTTCTCGTCAAGCCATCATAAAAGAAACGATTTCGAAGAACAGGAAAAAGAAAAAGATATTGCACGACATCTGAAGAAAAGTAATGATATAGATCTATAATACTATATTAAAACATTGATGATAAAAAGAATATGCAGACATGCAAATGCATTTTCCCCATCCAGTACCTTCATTCACATTTATAGAAATGACAGCACACAATGCCCTCGCAGAAGTGATTAGTCACATAAAAAGGAACAGAGAAAGAAAAGCCAGCATACTATAAAGATAAGTAGATAAAGAACAAAATGAGAAATAAAACAAATACATGAATAAATGTGTGTACGTGCGTGTGTGTGTGTGTGTGTGTGTGTGTGTGTGTGTGTGTGTGTGTGTGTGTGTGTGCACGCGCGTACGTGCCCAAAGTAACAGGAAAACCGGTTTGAGGCATCTTACAGCTTAATTACATAAAAAAAATATTCGAACGGTCAGATCTACAAAGGCCTATAGTTGTAATGTTGAGGTTAAAAAACAACCCAATGTAAAGAACTGAAAATCAATGCAAGGGTATAATCCACTGAGTCAGTTTCGATCCATGCATAACTGCCTCGATCAGCGTGCTTGTTGAACTTGAAGAAAAAAATCCACACATCATTCAAGTATACACAGTAAGCGTTGGCCATTGGCTGAGGTCTGTAAGTTTCTTTGCGAGTGATAACTATATCAAAAAGCTCAGTTCATCTGTTGGTATGACTCAGGAAGCGCCAAAGCTACAAGAATTCTCCGCATGCTTCATCGTGCAGGATCTGCATGCATCCCTTCATGGAAACCTATGGTCATTGCTGTCTGTGAGTGCTGGCTCTTAGAATGAAAATGAATAACTGTCGATCATTTCTCTTATTAGTCAAGTTCACTAGTGGCAGTACAAAATTAGCATTTTGCATGCGCATGGTTCATGCGATTGCATTTTGAGTGGGATTGATGAGTGTGTATGTTAAAGGCTTACAGTTGACATTCGTTTATGTGCTCGCATGTTTACAAGTAAAATTTTGACTGATTTATCGAAACCTTCCATTTCACATTCTCTGCTTCAATCTGGATTTAAGGACGACACAACCTTTCTTGTAAACTATACTGCTTAACCCACCCGAGATTTGATTATTTCAAGCAAACTTGATATCGTACATCAGTTCAGCATAGTCCAATGTGTGCCCAGATGTACAAGCGAAACGAGCGTGCCTTTGTGCACGACGTGACACGATTCATGATGAGGAATGGGCTGAGACCAGGCAAGAGCCCCTTCTGGCAGAACCAAAGCATCAGCCTCTTCCAGCTCTTCCTGGCGGTGCACGAGCGTGGAGGTTACGCCCAGGTACCGGCCGTGTCATCGTGGCCGTCGGTGCTTGAGAAATACAGTCAGATCTGAAATGATTTTGTTATGCGAGGTCTTTTTTCATGCCTCAGCCTTTGACAACGTGATTCTTGGGGGGGGATGCAACATGCAAATTGGTGACCAGGTTAAGGTACCCTACTTTGCACGTTTCAAAAATAGTCTGTATAGTTTATTTCTCCATCAGCGTCGATCATGTTTGGTGTGAAAAAGGTACGTGTTTCTTGATGTATGTGTATGTCAGTGGAAAATTAAGTAACACAAACTCTAAGCCGAAAAAAAACACCTCTGGAACTATCAATAGAGTGCGTTTCGTAGGTTTCTAAGCATTTGGGCGCTGTTCTTTGGCTCATAAGATTAAGAAGTGAGAAAAAAAAAATGATAAAAAACGAAATTCAGAGAAAAATGTTGTCATCTTCAAATGAATTTCGTGGTATTCATCTTGGCTGACTTACCCCACACTCAGTGTGCAACAGGTTTCTAGTAATTTAGGCATGTTCTTTAGCTTATAAGATTAACAAGTGAGAAGAAAATGACATGAACTCAATTGAAAAAAAAAAAATGAGGATTTTCAAATAAATGTTGTGGTATTCATTTTGGCTGACTTCACACGCACACACACACACACACACACACACTCACTATCATTGAATCACTGTACTGTACAAGCGTGTCCGACAGTTCATGCTGACGTCAGTGCAGTAACCCACTCCTGTTTCAGGTCACGTGCAGAAAGAAATGGGCCGCTGTGTACAGGGAGGGTGACGGAAACACCGTGTCACAAAGATGTCAAGAACTCGTGTGGCACAAGACTGTTCTACTACAGGTAAAGGGCTGTCATAAACGCAGGGGGGAAAACAGAACTGAAACAATGTGCACAGATACTGGGCGAGGAAGATGAGATGTGTGAGACAGGAAGATGTTTTTACTGTTTGTGGGAAAGCAAATTAATATTTCGGGCAGCTGACTTGATACATTAGAATGTTAAAAATCTAACTTTTTTGGGATAAACTCTGTTGCAGAATCAGTACCCGGCTATGCATTTGGAGTCTTTAAAGTGGACAAAGTTATATTTCACACTCTCCCCATCCAAAGTAAAAAACGTTTATATATCTGACAAAAAGAGGCATAGGAAATGATGGTCGTGTTATGCTTCACCACGGTACCCTACAACTAGCTAGATACTGCAATGAGAAACCAGACAAAACAAGACAAGACTAGACAAAGAATTTTTTTCTAACCACAGGGGAACTGGAAATGGTAACATATAATTATATCTGTTGATCGACATATTCATAAAAGAACGTCTTTGGGAGGGGGAGGAGCACACACACACACACACACACACACACACACACACACACACACACACACACACACACACACACACATGCACATGCACGCGCGCGCGCACGCACGCACGCACGCACGCACATAAACACAACATTCATAGTAGATTGTCTGTTTAGAAATTACTCATGATAATTATTCTCAGATATTTTATTTGTTTCTGTTGTTTTAATTTGCATTTGGCAGCAGAGCAGGCTGATTTCAGTACATGCAGATCAGATTTGAAGCTGGCTTGACCCTTCTGACCCCACCCCACCCGTTCCATCCCGAAACACCCCCTTCTTGAAGAAGCTGACGTATATACCTAATACCACAAGCATTTCTAATCTGCTTATTCTTATACCTTTCTTGTGTTATTAATGTCACACCCATCACGCACATAAAATGCCAGTTTGTGTGATGTTGTAAGAAAAAGGCTAATTTCTGCTGTGCTGTTTCTCATCAAAAACAAGATTCTGAATACTGGGGTGTTGTGGACATGTTTGCTCTCGACAATTTTCTTTTTTTTTTTTGTAAAAAAAAAAAAAGCACAAAAAAAATGACTTCTACAGACATCACATGCAAGATAGTTTCGAAATTTTTAGTCGTCAGACGTAATATCTTTGACCTTACTTTGAAATGCTGACAAGACACAACGATATCTTTACATTCAAGGTTGATGGACAACCAGGTTCGTGTCTTTTATACGTGTTTGCTTTTTTACTATATACAGCTCTCGCCCGTTAGAGATATAGAACAGCAAAGAGACACATGACAAAAGAAATACTCATACATAAGAAAGATCATGAGCACATGGCAGTTGATCCCACAAAATTCTACAGGTCTCAGAGCACATTCAATCAGTCTCAAACAGTATGACATCAAAATTAAAGAGGAGAAATAAACTTGACTCTCGATGTGAGAGAAGGCCTGTCTTCCTCCAGCTAACGAGTCTGCAAAGCAAACTATTAATTCACGCTAATGCTGGCGATATTCTCTGAATTTCAGACATTTGTATCCTTACGAACTGTACGTCTACGGGAAGGATTTCACTGAAGTGGTGTGCAGACTGAAAGAGGAGATGTCACGCCAGTCCTCCAGCAAAGACCCCAACAACACCAAACATAATGCCCCCAAACAGCAGACAAAGAGGAAACGCAGTTCTGTATCAACACATGATTCCTGCAGTACCGAGGGTATGTATCAAGGAGCTCTGATATAAACACACCTGACCTATTTTTAAAATATTTTTCACAGAAATCAAGTCATAGACAGAAGGGGAGGGAGAAGGGTTTTCGAGTTGTAAAGACTGGGAGGGGTGTTGAGAGTACGACAATGAGCCGAAAGATTTCTGCAGTTGCCTGAGATAGGCCTGATGGGTAAAGTTTTGTTCTCTTGGTCCAGGGGTACTAGATTCGGCCCCAGTGTCAATCCCGAAGAATGTAGCTACCGACCTAAATGGCAGATTGCGCACACACAAGCACACAGCACACACACACACACACACACACACACACACACACACACAGCAAAAAAGAGTGCTGGGTATCGTCACGCTTTGGCTCAACATCAGATGGATGCTAGGGCCAGTGCTACTAGTTCGTGTAGGCAGGCCTGGCTCATCCAGTCTGAGTAATCCCCCCCCATCCCTCCACCCCCCCCCCCCCCCCCCCTTCTCCTCCTCCCTCCCTGTCCTCACCCCTAAACTTCTCTCCGAAAACACTTGATGCTTTGTTGGCAGCACCACAGGAAGTGGCGCAACAGTCAAAGGGCCCAGTGGCGAATCACACGTATTCTTTTTCCTTTTTTTTTTCTTCTTCTTTTTTTTTTCTTCGGAAGCGCAAAACACAAAACGCTGCAGGATCCTTCACCTGTCGGAGTTAGCTCCCCGTACCAAAGAAGAAGTACAAGAGGACGCACTTGTCAGGAGAACAGCACGGACTTCACAGACTAAGTAAAAACTCTAGGGAGAGCTGGAAAGTAAAGTGTCCTTATAGACAGAAAAGAAGAAAAGCATTCCTAGGTAATTGTTTGCTGCTCTTACCTCTTAATACATTCTGTTCTTTTTCTGTTTCCCTGGAAGGTCTGCATTCATTCCCAGTCACCCACTTCACCCATTGTCTGTACTTGGGATGGTCCAGCTGCTCCAGACTGTGCTTTCCTGCCTTTTCCTCTAGCAGTGCAAGGTGCAGGGAAAAAATACTCCATCGACAAAGTTGTATTCTTGCAAGCCGCAGATTCTGCGGTTGGGAAAAACAAGAGAGGACACACAGACGTGTAAATCGTTTTCTTCCATTTTCCACCAGAACTCTTTAAGTTCATCATGAATGAGATTTTTGTGTGTGTGTGCGCGTGCGTGAGCGTGTGTGTGTGCGCGTGTGTGTGTGTGTGTGTGTGTGTGTGTGTGTGCGCGCGCGCGCGCGCGCACGTCCGATTTCAATCCCACCATTGAGCTAGCCAGATTCCCGTCATCGAGGATATCAAAACACGAAACCAGTTGGCTTCATTGTTCATCATTTTTTTGTTAATATTGGTGTATGTGTGTGTGTGTGTGCGCGTGCGTGTATGTGTGTGTGTGTGTGTGTGTGTGTGTGTGTGTGTGTGTGTGTGTGTGTGTGTGTGTGATGACATCCATCCTGTCGCCATATGTTGGCTTTCTGTTTTTATGAAACTGGCAACAGGATTAAACGCACGTTAAGTATGTGTGTCTTTGTGTGCGTGCGTGTGTGTGTCAGGTGTGTGTGCGTGAGCGCATGAATGCGTGCGTCCTTGCATGCATGCGTGCCTGTACGTTTGTACGTATGTGCGAGTGTGTGTGTGTATATTGAGTGTTTGTGTGTGTGTGTGAGTGTGTGTGTGTGTGGTGTGTGTGTGTGTGTGTGTGTGTGTGTGTGTGTTCTTACATGGGACTTCAGTTTGACACCTCGTCCAGATGATCTGGAGAGGGGTGGTAGCTGCACAGAACAGAAAATGTTCTCAAACCGCTTTGCCTTACACACGTGCTGTACCCACGACCCTTGAATTAAGAGAACAATGCTTTTTCCGCCTGACCAACGCGGCCCCGACAACTGATCATACTCCCACTTTGATGTCCCATGCACCTTTTTTGCTGTTGAAAAAGTCATTATCAGTCATATGTGTGTGTGTGAGTGTGAGTTGTGTGTGTGTGTGTGTGTGTGTGTGTGTGTGTGTGTGTGTGTGTGTGTGTGTGTGTGTGTGTGTGTGTATGCAAGCTGCCGACAGGGATTAAACAGTGACCATATTTTTCAGCTAATATAGTGGAAGATGAGGAGGACGTTGACTCGGACAGTTTGAGGGAAATGCTACAAGCAATAGAGGACAACAATAAACTAGGTAATTCAAGTTGTTCTGTTTTTTTACAAAACGAATCTATTGCTGGGATAACCGAGGTATGAATAACGAGGCAACAAAATCTGAATGGGAATGTGTACACGTGACACAAACATGCATGCATACGTACTCATACCTGCATGCACGCGCGCGCTATCACACACACACACACACACACACACACACACACACACACACACACACACAATCACCTGCATTCACTCAAACACACACACACACACACACACACACACACACACACACACACACACACACACACATACACGCACACACATACACACACGCACACACACACGCACGCACACACACACACACACACACACACACACACACACACACACACACACACACACACAAAGTTCAGATGCAAGCAAAACATTCAGAATTTGGACGTTTCACAAGTTAAGGTGTTTCCAGGATTTGAATTACTAACGAGAGAGAAAATCATCTGAAGTGTTTGAGAGGTACTGGGTCGATCTGCTTTAAACTGAGAGGGATGAACGATGGGACCAGTCCAGATCATAATCAGCTGATGTCCTTTTTTCTCTTTTCTTTGGGAGGTGATGAAAGAATGGCAGGTGGGGGTATAGGGAGTGGAGGTTCGGGGGGAGTCACCAAAGATTCTTTTCTTTTGACATTTCATAATGTGAAACAGATATTAACATGTGCAAATATGATATGATCATACAATATAACCAATCATGCATAGATGAACATCTCTCTCTCTCTCTCTCTCTCTCTCTCTCTCTCTCTCTCTCTCTTTACTTTAAATGAATGATACATGGATGGTGTTTTTCTTTTTTGTTCAAACCCTGACCTGCAGACCAGACGCTTATTTGCAAGCAAACTTGAAATCAGTTTCTCACCCGGTGTGGACCTGAAAATTAGCAGCTTACAATTCATGCAAAAATAAAAGGTGGGGTCCACAAGTTCACCGTCAGAAAATGTATCCGTGCGCAGTGCAGGGAATTCGTCAGACAGTGTACTAGCAGGTAACTGTAATTTTCCAGTATGATTTCCTTTTCTTTAATTTTCATTTTAGTGTGCAGTTTCCCGCTTATGTTTGCTGTGTCGTATTATTGTCATTTGTTGATTTTTCAAACTTCGAATGTTATTTGATTTCTTCTCCTCAGATTTCGAAGATGGGCATGTTGGCAATGATATTGACATTACGTTTTATGACGATTCTACACCATCCAATGGAAAACTGCTGCCACTGACCCACTTTGAACCCCAAGGTAAGAAAAAATTTTTTTCCACATCTTGGAAGAATGTCTGTGAATGCAGTATTTTTAATGAGCATATGTGATTGACTGGTTTGATCATAGTTGATTTTCATCATCCTCTTTGATTTGTTCTGTCTGATATGAAAGTAATGTCAAAGACGTATAATATTTCGTTTTACGGGTCTTTGGTGATGATGTTTGTACCTAAAAAAATTCTAACCCGAGACATTGCGACCTCACACGTTCGCACATATCCATGTGTAAATCAGGCCAAGTTACAGAACAACTGCAATCGTTCTGCCTTGTTGAACTGATTCCACACACACGCACCCTTCTCTCCTCACACACATATTGACCTATGCACAAAAGCGCACATTTTTGAAAATATATACAACTCACACACTCAGAAAATTACATTCATATCTTGGGCTGTGCTTGCATTCAGTGTGCTTCCTCACACACACACACACACACACACACACACACACACGACACACATTGAAACTAGCTGAAATCACCTTGTTCGTCTTTGCAGGCATACCGTATCCAGGGCCACAAACATCTGAGAAACGTCATTTTCAAAACATTTCTTTTTTAAGCACATGAACGCTTTTTCCTATTTTAACTATCGCCCTTTTTGACGGACATATATTTTTTTTCCCTACTGCAGCTACAACCTTGCCACTGATGCCTGCCACAGAAGACCAAAGAGTCACCAGCTGCGCACCACCGTCATCCTCGCAGTCTCATCAAACAGTTCGTTGTCTGGAGAATGTCGGCCAGGCGCCCTCACAGCAGACCAAACAGTGCCAGGTGTACACGGGGACACTTCAGGTAGTGCCATCAGGAGATGACAACGTGGACGACGACCATTCTGTCTCTGCCCTCAGTCAGCAGCTGCTGGAGGAGCTGGACGTCCTCCAGGAGGCTATTAACTTCATTGATCATGAGATAGAGTGATCAATGGTGTATATTATTGGTCATCAGATGGAGTAACTTGGCTGCCGGTGGAGAAAAACTCAAAACACTGAAAGACCGGGAGCAGGACAGGGAGCTTCAAACAAAGCTGTACATTCCACTGACAACTTTCACATTGTCGTTAAACATAAAGCACAAAAAGAAAGATGTGCTGACGCCTCCTTCCCTGTGACCCAGGTGAGAATGGAACTGTGCTTGAATGTACATTTAAGAAATTGTTCACATTTGTCTTTTTTCAGTTTGTTTGTTTTTTGGGTGGAGGGGGGAAGGGGGTTGCTTTGTTGTTGTTGTGAAAACGGTTCTGTAGGTTTGCATGAAATGAAGAGGATATCCACCATTGCCAAAAAATGACATGGCTCTCATTATGTGAACACAACATATTTAAGGAATAGCATTAAGTTTGTTCCAGTTTTTAGTACAAAATATGATGCTTCCATGATCAATCCCAATATTCAGCGCTTATAAAATGTTCTGTGTTACATTCCATCACAATAAATACTGCAAAGTAATTTGCTGAGAAAAAAAAATCGCCATTCTTTTCTTTTTGGTAACATATAACCATTGTTAAATTGTTCTGCTACAGCATGAAAAGCCAGTAGCAGATGAGAATTGGACAGGTTCCGTTTCCAAATGTTTGGACAGGTTCCGTTTCCAAATGTTTGGACAGCAGAAGCTTCACTTTTGACAGCCAATGTTGGACTGAACAACAAGCCAGTAGAAATAGGATCCAAAGAGAGGCAGCTGTAGCTTACCAAGTTGAAAATCATGCACAAGTCAGATGCATAGTGCAAGTGCTCGGACCTGGCACGTTATGGCCATTTTATTGTATCATGCCCCCAACAAAATAGCTTGTAATGTTTCTGTTGTTTAATGCGACAAGTCAGTTTTAGCCATGACTTTCAACACCCTTGCTCTAAATTTGTAGCAACTCTTTGGAAAGTGTTTTTAAGCAGGACAAAGTGTGATGTGACATTGGGCGATAAAAGCACTAAAAAGCAGGCTAATGGGGAGTGTCAAGGCCTGACGGAGGACTTGTATGGTCTGACATGGTATAGTATACGACGCCAAACTATACGTTATAATGCACATCCTTGAATCAGTTACAAGCCTGGAATTCATAGTTCTTGCACCAACATGGACATCATCAACATTATTAAAAACCATTCAAACTAATTGAACATTCATGTTAACAAAATTTTGGCTGACAGTAGATCTTAAAAACATTTCATGTTACATGTACTTCTGAATCAAATCCTTCACTGAAAAAGGACCTATGAATTCTAATGAAATCCCTCAGATTTGTCACACAAGAGAGAGAAGAGAATGCGTGTGAGATTTGTCACACAAGAGAGAGAAGAGAATGTGTGTGTGCCAGCTAGCTACCTATGGCGCATGGTTTAGTGTTGCAGTCTGAGAAGTCACAGGTTCATGTGCAATCAGAGGCATTTAACTGTGGGGGTTTATGGTTCCACCCAGCCCTACCCAGAGCTGAGTGTGCTGTGGGCTAAAAATTGGGAGATTATAACCACACAGTTGAGTTTTGTCCACCTAATAATGCAACTCTATGAGTTAAACTCAAATTTCTTGAGCACTGCAGATATCTTGGTCTCTTAAGCCTGGACGATGTAAAGGATACATTACAAAAACAAGCATGAAATAAATCCCTCAGATGAGATTGGACTTCAAAACACTTAATCCTCCTAATCCTGTTTGCTCACCATAAGAAAGATCCTAAACTTTGCGACCCTTTGCTCCCCGCTGAGGTGATGACTCCAGTTTTGATCTCCTCTCCCAAGTTCATGCTGATGGCGAGTTTGTATCAAAGTTGTCCGCTATGACAAGCCCATGTCATCGAATGGACGGATGTTGTGGCGTTGTCTGCAAGGGATTCTCACTCTTACTGGCTCCATGACTTATCATGATCGTCTTCATGGTAGCGTCCTGTACATGTTGGATCGTAACAGGCTCCACTGAACACAACTCAAATGACTCTGCAGTTCTTAAATGATATAACGACTTGATATTGATTGCTCTCATGGACTACCATAGCAGGGACAATGACAGAACGCTCCTACATGTGGCTGTATTTTAGATGATCAGAATGGGTGGCATGGAAGTGCTGCTAAGAGAGCACAGATGAGATAGCAAAAGAAAAAAGTGTGTGTGTGTGTGTGTGTGTGTGTGTGTGTGTGTGTGTGTGTGTGTGTGTGCAATGTCGGACAATCCATAAGTTCTGTTACATAAATGTATGGGTCATCCTAAATATCTGTAAGTGTGGGAGAGTTATTTTTCCTGAATTTTCCATGGAGAGTACTTAGATTAGTGAGAGATACTAGATGACATTTGACAAGGAACATTATCACACAGTTCCTTCGACAGCATGTCACCCATGTTGCAGTTTCAGCAAATGTTACTTGTATGAAATGTTTTTGCGTTTCTGTTGTAAGTTTAGTTTAGTTAAACCCAATCTGTGTTTATGTGTATATAATTTGCTTTGAATATCATTATAGATCAGCTCCGACTATTTGTCCTCTAAATTTCAGAAATATGTATTGCCTCTCATTTGTTACTTTTCACAAGTTTGAACAGTTGATTGCGTACAATTGGCTTCAAGAAAATTTTAAGTGTGTAACCACTGAAAAGGTACTTGCTGGATAAAGATACAAACTTCATCAAGTTCGCATGTTCTTAGCTTATGTACAAATGTCATAAAAAGCTTCCACTAAAATGTTCTCATATTTACAGTGAATCAATATCAACATATTAAAAAGCAATGTGTGACTGCATGTGAGAGGGAGAGAGAGAGAAAATCACCACTCTGCACTGATTTTCTCCATCCATTGTCTACCAAGCAGAACAAAACAACACTGAACAATCCTTTGTTTTCTTTGTAAGCTTGAATTCATCTCCATCGGCACAAAATAAATGCAGTTGAATTCAACCATAAGGTCATACAGATCAGCATTGGACTGTACAATTCACAGATAAGCTCATACATACTAATAAGCATCTCCGCACTTTATACCAAATTTCACTCCATCCATACAATTCACAGATAAGCTCATACACACTCCTCCACACTTTATACCAAATTTCAATCCTCCATCTGCAGTCAATCAAAAATTCCTGGCTCCATTACATGCCTAGATGTGGCTTTTTTCCCTTTAAATAATATCCAATCTCTCATCATGTTTTCTGAAATGAAAATGAAGAGGGTAAATCATTTCTATAATTTTCAAGGACATGCTGCTTCACAGAGCATTGACGACCTTTTGATAATTATTCATTCACTCTCAAAGAAGCAAAGCATCCATACAAAAACAAATTATTCAAAAGCAAACTGTCTCCTGTGAGCATCAAGATCTTTTTCAACATATTAAAGTATTTTTCAAACCACGAAAGACAATGCTAGTATCTACACAAACATAAATATATCATGGATGCAGAACATACGTATCCAAGAAACAAAATAAAAAGGTGGGCAAAGTCACACCAATTACAACAAAAGGCCTCCCCCATGCTTCCCATAGTCCTAACAAAAAGAAGATGAAGAGATGCTCACTTATGAATATTCCACTTTAAAATGTTTGCACTGTTACACATGCACATGTACACATGCACATGTACACACATGCACGCACACACACACACACACACACACACACAACAACAAATATTTATTTTGTCATACACATGACAAGCATTCATACTTAAACATTTACACACATGTGCAAACCAGAAGAAAATTTTTACATGATCACATTTCAGCAGATTCTGAAAATCACTAACTTTAAAAAATTCAACATGATAAACAAACGAAACATCCGACAACAACAAAATACATCTTCATAAATACTGTTCTTTTTCTTCAGAAGATCAAATTCTGTCATAACCGATTTCTGTGATACTGTAAAATCAATACACTCCAGTTAAGAAAAAAAAGTGGGGAAAATGAAAGAGTCACAACAAAAAACAACTTAAGACATTAAATCTATTATAAATATTGGATGGAAGAGGCACACTGGTCTGCAATTCCTCTAAAAAGTCATAAAAATCACATGTAGTTCATTTCAGGTTTCCTGTAGAGCCAACATGTTGGATTACTATCTCTCTGAGAGGCCACTGCATTTGGTTAGATCATGAGAGCATAAGTAATATCCTGTAAATATTTGACTTTTAAGGTGCCAGTCAAGCATTCTAAAATACATAACTTAAGACAAGTAAACATTCTGCTTTATTTTCAAGAATGGCTGCTTTAGCAGAAGAAAGAATAAATTAAAACAAACCTAACATGCAGCTCTTTCCAGTGATGCCAAATGTTTGTTGGCTAAATTTGTAAACAAACCAAAGAAAGAAACAAAAATTAACAAAATGTCTGTTCAAAGACTACTTATTACCTATGAGCACCTTGTTTCAACTGAGGTGAAAACACCACTCAGTAAAGACCCATGGTCACAGTAAAGGAAAACAAGGATCCAAGCTCATTCTGACTATTAAGACTATGTAAGGAAAAAGGATCCAAGCTGATCTACGTATTTCAGCTTACAGAGATATATACTTGCAGATAATCTGTATTTCACTGGTGTACTATTTTTCTGCATGCTCTTCTGCATTCCGCAAATTCAAAGATTCTACGATAAAGAATGAGAGAGAAGTATGACTATAAGCATAAAACAAACGACCCACTTCTGAAGCAGAGCCCAAGCATTCAAAAGCAACATATGGAGACACTTTATCATGTGTCTTCACATTAACTCTTTTTGCCTACACATACATGGTAATTGCACATACACTGAGGGTTTTTTTTTTTTTTTTTTTGGGGGGGGGGGGGGGGGGGGGGACAATATTATTTACGTTTGAAAGCTGAACAATTCACATCCGTTTTTGAGTTAATAGACTATTCTGTTCCTTTGGACTGACGAAAGTTTCCAGTTTCTTGAGATCATGCTTTTCTTCTTTCAAATATTGTGAAAGATGAGCACATGAAAGTGTGTGTTTGTGTGTAGATATAATGCCTTAATTTTCCAATTGTAACTTAACAGAGATACCTATAAAAATCAATTTCAGTTCATGTTGTCTGCAGCCAAGCCGACCACAAGCAGCCAACATAAGGGCTGTACATACGAAATAAGACAGCTATTCATGTATGAAACAAAACTGAACAAAATGCATGAATACTTTTCTGACATTTCCTTATGTATGATCATGAATATTACATGTGAAGGCTCAAGAAATAAATTAAGGTCATTTTGGTAAATGGTGGGTTCTGTGTTGAAATGCATAAAAACAAAAATGAAATTCACTTTGATTCTGAAACAGCATGCAAATTTACACTTTTGATTCATGACATCAGACAAACACAAAATGATTTCAGTAACACTGTGCTGCCTTTCTGACAGAGATTCAAGAACGCACTGCTTTGTGGCACATGAGGAGGGAAAAAAAAGCCTCAAGCAGCATCTCTCAGATGAATATCACCGACTAGGAACATGTAATATATCCTTTCTCTCATTACCATAAGAAAAAAAAACAACAAACAGGAAAAGCGTTTGACATAGCATCTGACATATATTTGCTGCTTCCTACACCCTCATCCTCACCAATCCTGTTTAAAATTCTGGTGAGTTCCCATGGCTGATAAATTCATTTTAATGCTGCAAATTACCCCTTTCATTTTGACAGAACAACAGCTTTGTCTGTGACTGATAGAAACCATGTTAACTGATTTTCTGCAGTTCATCTTTTTTTTTTTCACTACCAAACACAAGGGTGCTGAAGAGAAGAGTCCCTGATACTAAAAAGGAATCATGGCCCTCCTGGCAATCCTGAAATTGAATTGTGACCATCCTAATAATCCTGCATATCATCATGAAATGAAATGATTCTGAAACCATCCTCTGGGACACTATTTTACATCTAAGTCACTTAAGTACTCTTTGAAAACCATACCCTAAAGAATTTTTCTGTGTTCCTACATTATTTGTTAATTGAACACAATGTTCACTCACTGTTCAGTTACATCAAAATATCATTTACATTAGTGATAGCTAAGATAATTTCTCCTAAGAAAGTATGTCAAAATCTGTATCAAGAGAGTAAAACAAACACCAAAACAGCACTGAGCCAAGAAAATGAAAATCACAGGTCACACTCTAGTCACACCTTGTTTTATAACGGCACCAACTGTGGATGGTGGCATCATTGATCAGTTTGTTCTAACATTCCCATTTAAAGCAATTTGCTCACAATTCATGATGATTCAACTGAAATTATCAGTATTCATCTTTGTCTTTCTTCTTTATTATTTTTCTCTCTCTTCTCCCATCCACTTAGTCACAGCATCTGTTTGCACAGGCCTTGACAGGAAGTCACTTTTCTAAACTTGTAAGCTTTCTATGACTTTAAAACTAAAGAGTTTTCTAGTAATCATAATTTCTTTTTTTCATGTTTTCATGCATAAATTAACTACATGACTGAAAAGCCCACAAACAATTTCTTTTCAGAATATGTATTTTAGTTTCTATCACAGTACACCAAGTAAATTATAACGCAAGATGAACAATGACCAGGATATTGCTATCATCCAACCCACACACCACAAAATCTTGCCAGTTTGGGAATAATCAACACATAGTATTTCTGCTCCAGATTCCCCTTTTTTTTCTTTTCCAGAAGACTTATATTCCTGCAAATATATTTTCATATATACACTCCTAAACATGTGTTTGCTGATGTTAGATGTTTTATTAAACTATTTCTATATGGAAAAAAAAATGGGAGAAACAAGCAACTCCTGAAAACACAACTTTGGAGTGTCTTAATGATGGAAAAGACATTTAAGTCGAGTTGACATCAACCTGATTAGCATAAACAGCACTTCAAGAGTTTTGTCTATACAACTCCTTTATAAGACTTAATTCTCATTTACAATCAACCATTTATGTGAAGTGAACTTCACATGCAGCCTGTACTTGCTTTTCCACACTTGCTGACAAAATGAGACCTTGCCTTTCTTGAGAGGGATTCCAAGTTCATCTTTTGTACACCTACTAAAATGAGATACACAGTTTCTATCAGTCACTGACAATTTTCCTTTGACATTGAAATAACACATTACCAATCCATTGAATTTTACAGCAAAAGTTTTCTTTTTTCAATTAAAAATCTAATCATTTGGCATAGTTTGGGCAGTCAGCTAAGAAAAGCAAAAAAAAAAAACAACAAAAAACAAAAAAACTGAAGTCGCTTCACTTTGCTTTCTTAAAGTCCCTTCACTCTGCTTTCTCCAAGGTGGTGGGGAAGGAAATAATACTGAGCGAGTTGCCTGCCGCACACACCAGGGTGTTGGAGCCCAAGGCCTGCATCTGTCGCACAAAGGCTTGCCCTCCATCCTGCATGCTCACCTGCCGCACTATTTCTCCCCGGGACAGTCCCCACAGCTCTAGCTTCCCCTGAAACAGAACAAGTAACTCTCTCTTCCAATATCCAACACTCGACTTCAAACAGTACACTGAGCCTGTGCTGACTTTGAAAACAAAAAGAAAGAACAAAACAGTGTCATGTGGTGTAACAGAATCTGAAGACACCAGCTTACTGAATTTCTATGTGCAAAATCTTTGCTTGATGCTGTATTGAGATTGGGTGGAAACGGATATTAAAAACAAACCATAATAAAACAATTCATGGCATGTTAGTAGTAAATATGAAATAGAGGTTAACTCCCTCAACTTGTATGAGAAATTCAGAACACACACACACACACACACACACACACGCACACACACACACACACACACATTCAGAGAAAAAAAAACACACACATCTAAATGACTACCAGAATATGTCAGTTTGTTCATGCCTTTATATAGTATCACAGTCAAAATCTTTAAACAAAAAAAAAAAAGAGAGAAAATCTGAATGCATACACATGATGCAAAAGTAAATCTAAATAAATGTTAGCAAACCACCAACAGAAATTTGGACAAAACGAGTCACAAGACAAAACATGACGCATTTCGACCTCTTAGGGTTTTCTTCAGGCAAGACACAATAGGACAATAAAAATGAACCAGTTGCAAAAGTGTTAAAAACATATTCACCTTTGATAATGACTTTGGAAACCACAGATTTGGCCATTAACATGGTGCTTAAAAGAATACTGTTAATCTAAGGTATCGTACAATCCATTACCTGGGCACCAAGTACACCAAGATTGTGAGCCATCAGGACAATGCTACCTCCCAGGTATTCCTGCCAACAAAAGCACAGTCTCCTCCATCATCATCTTTAAACGTAATAAAGCACAGGAACTCAAAAACAGCTGATCTTAGGAAAGTTCCCCCACCCCCCACATCCATTCAAAGCTATTTCATGCCAAGGCAATACAAAACATTAAAAAAAAAAATGGGTGAAATAGCATTTAAGTTGTTTTCTACCCCTTGTAAGACAGTCAGTGGGGGTGACAGATGACAGGATGAGATCTGTACAATGACTGTCCTTCAGTTACTATGCAGCTGAATGATACACTTCTATCCCCCTTCATTTCTTTCAACAAAATAACAATATAAGCAAATATACTTAAGAAACAAACAAACATTTCTTTTCAGCATGAAAAGACAAGCCTATCCAACACTGACCATGGGTAGTTTATGCAGCAGCTGGCAGCGAGAGCGTTCCCAGACACACATGAAGTCGTTCTGAGCCAGACTGACCACAAACTGCAGGGACGTGGCCAGCTCCACCACAGGTTCATTGTGCCATTTGAATTTATGGGTACATGTCCCGGTCACAAGATCCCACAGACGCACTGTGCCGTCTGACGAACCACTGGCTGCCGCATAGGGAGGACACTGCAACAGTTTGTGGACTATAAGTCAACACAATGCACTGTGGGGAAATGCTAATACACCCTGTTGACTACATGTCAAAATATGATGCCATTCATTGCACAGCTTGGGCATGTACTGTACCACGACGACCCCCTGTCCAAAAAAACTTGCAACACAGTACATCAGAGGAGGGACCTTCCAGAATCGGGCTCAGGAAGTCTTGGCTAAAATAAAATATTTGTCAAAAATTTATTTCTCTGTCTGCATTGTACATAAAGTCTGCCTTACTTCACACTTTATTTTTTGTGTTAATTTGTATTTTGGCCTGTTTTCCAGTTCTACGGCAGTCTATTTTTCTCTATCCAAGAAGTCATGGATCGATAAGAAAAGTGACTGGACTGGCTGCAACACTATCCTGTTGAACATGACTATGTGCAGATCATGGTTAACCCAGCATTTACTGTGGCATCCTTAGGAGCCAATAATTATAATGAGACAATGCATGAATGCAAAACTCATACTGATTAATACCTAAGAACCTCTGCTAAATTTGTAAACCATATATCAAAAGATCATGGCATCATTGAACGAGGGGAATCTGCATTTGTTTGTGAACTAAAAAAATATGCTGATTGTCACTAGGGGACACCTATATTTTCGGACATATACTAGGGGAACAGAGTGACAACTTGCAGATCACATACCAAAATATTGCACAAACTATCAATCAAGGGATTCTGTGTGACAATTTGTTGACCATACTACTAAATATCACACTGATAATCAACTCAAGAGGCAGCGAAGTCTTCAGCATGACGAATTCCTTTCACATCTTAACAGGTTACAGGGCGGCATGGACAGAAGTATACAGCATAAACTGCACAGGATTGTATGCACCACTTGGCATATAGTAGGACTGATCATTTCTGTTTCAGTTCAGCACAAGGAAGCAGCAATGTGCTTATACACACACCACTCCGCTATGAACCGCCTGCTGATGTTTTGCAGTCTTTAGTCTCTATGTAACATAAAGACTTGTTCAAAACTTTCACTGCCACTGGCACAACCTTCAACAGCAAGCTGACACATGTTGATATGACAGAGAGAACCTTTGCCATGTTGGTATGACTAGGATTTGAAACAAAATCCTAACGTTTCCCAGACATTCTGACCACATGAATCTAATCCTGATCCTGAACAGAGAGACCTCTTTACACACATGATGCAGCCATCTGTTTCGTTTTCACTGAATTAGTTACATACTATTTGATAAACAAAAATTGCAACATTTCTCTTCGTCAAGAACCTAAACAACAAAACTTTTCTTTAGAATACATTAGGAATTGATTTATGATTCAAGCGACATCAATAAACAAGAAATGAAGGTCAAAAGAACAGAAAAGGCAGATCCTAACCAAAATATTTTTTTAAATAAACCAAGAAACCAGCACTTACCCTATCCAGACACAGGGCTCTGACACTGCCCTCGTGGCCGTACAAGGTATACAGACAAATCTGGTCTTCCAAACGGAACACCTGCAGCAAACCATCACAGGCCAACATGAGCTCTTACATCATGAACCAACAACACAAAAATAAGAAAATGGCCCATGGTCAAGTTGAATATCTTATGGCTGAGCCAAACACAGAGAGGCCATATCAGGACTGCAAGCAAGTTGAAAACGAACTAAAAACAATTAAAATGCCGCAGCTGAAATTCAAAAGTAAGTTCAGTCATCAATGAAAAAATGATCTAAAGAACTCTGTTGCCAACAACAGTTCAGTCAAACAAAAAAAATATTAAGGGAACAAAAATATTCCGGTTATAAAACAAAAATAGAAATCACATCTGGTGGGGCATCTTGGAACAAGGCATTTCCTCTTTACAATTTTTTGAGAACATGGAAGATATTTCTTTACATCCAAATGGATTTTAAAAAGTTGATTGTCAGTTCGGTCTTTCATCTGCAATAAAGATCATGTTTTATTTTCAAACTCATTGCAGACAAGTTCTGTGATCTCCCAAAAGAATCTCTTAGGGGACTGATGAAATTTTTAGAACATTTTCCCCACAAAGTTCTCTTGAACCTATTTTCTCTCTCTCTCTCTCTCTCTCTCTCTCTCTCTCTCTCAGTGCGTACACAAATGAAACAATCATGTTTTCCTATGATGAAAAGAAAAATACCATCAAATTCAAGTCACTGTTTTCTCACTGACAGACCATTTCTGTATATCATACGTAAGTGCACTGACTGTGTTCCTTGATTCCATGAAGATTTGTTTTTTCTTTCTTTGTTTTGCTACTGTTGCAGCTGTTGCTAACAGTATTTTGCCTTTGGCATGGATTCTGATTGACCACAAAAATTTCCAATAATCAGCTTATATAGAATGTCGCTGCATCCATGCAATGTTGGTGGCTACATGTGTCACAACAGAGTAAGAAAAAAAGAAAGGAACACAAAAACATACGTTTAAACACATTTACTGCAAACTAGCCAGTGAAAATGTTTGAACAATCCTGGGTATTAGCAACAAAGCTATACTTTGAAATAATAACATACACCTTGTAAAATTATTTCCCTTCCTATGCAATTACTCCCTAAGATCCAAAAACCTGCTGAAAACAAAGATGACATTGCCTTGATTTATGCTACAAGGAGACATTTCAATGACCCATTCAACATAATGCAATAGATTTCGACCTGGAATCAGACAAATAAAAAAAACAAATGCAGAAACTAATGTTTTGGTCTGTCAAAATGAGCAACAAACCCCTTAACAATAAACAAAAGAATCTATTGTGGGATGCATTCTTGCATTCATCAAGTACGACTCTTTATTCCTTCCAATTCATCCTGTATGACTGTCAATCGCGGGACATATCTTTCCAATCATCTTATATGACTGTACTGTGGGACGTTTCCTTCCAATTCATCACTATGTGGGGCATATGCTTCCAGTTCATCCTGTATGACTCTTTATGTGGACATCTTTCCAATTCATCATGTATGACACTTTACTGTGGGACATCTTCCAATTCATCATGTATGAAACTTATTGTGGGACATCTTCCAATTCATCATGTATGACACTTTATTGTGGGACATCTTCCAATTCATCATGTATGACTCTTTACTGTGGGATGCCTCCTTCCAATTCATCATGACTCTTATATTGTGGGACGTCCAATTCATCATCTATGACTCTTATATTGCTGGATGTATCTTTCCAGTTCATCCTGTATGCCTCTTATCTAAAAACTGATCATTGCTGTAGACCATCTATGTCAATATGGATAAAAAATTACTAACAAAAAAAAAAAGGTTCACAGATTCGTGCATGAATAAAGAAGGGAATCACACCTTCAAAGTGTGATCTTCACTGGCAGAAACAATGCGATCCCCTTCACACTGGAGGCAGTTGATTGGTCGCTGGTGGGCCCGGAGCGATGCAAGGCTGTGACAGCATATTGTGTCTTCCCACAGGCGCTGGGGACGTACATTGCCCAAGCTGTACTGTCTTGCATGACCTGAAACACACCCCAGACACCTGAACTTCATCTGTCTCCCATGACAAGAGAGCAACAGACTATACAAAAATAGTATATAATTTTTTCATTGAAGTCAACCCACAGACACACAACACAAGGCATAACTCGGAAAGAAAAATTAATGTAGTCTGTTTTTTTTCTATCCATTTTTCATCAAATGACATAGAAAGGCATGTTTTTGAGAATAGTATTTGTTTTCAGCAACAGTTATAATGGAAACAACAACAACAAAAAATTCTGCTTATCAAACAATAACTGGAGAGGAAACCAATTCTTTCTTTCTTCGCAACTTCTCTGAGTCAATGTCTCCCACTCTCATTTACTCCTTTCATAAATGTTTATTAATTTTCATCTTTCCTTAGAGTTTGGATTTTTTTTGTTTATATATATGACACTTTTATTTTGTAAACAATACTACAAAAGTTCCTCTCTTGAACGAATTATTTTTTGTCCATGTTTTGTTCTTTAATCCAAAACTAAGTTTGGATTGTGCACACATTAAGGAACACTGTGATGGTACAAAGTGTCCGCAGAAACAAAGTGTCTGCACGCGAACACTTTGTTCACTGCGGACACTTTGTACTGTGAACTAACATTCAAAGTGTCCACAGAAATCCTGCGGGCACGGTATGGAAGAGCATCGTGAGACGGCGAGTCCAGATGGGGGGGGAGAAGTGGACCCACGCGTCTCATAGAGGCGAGTGACGGGTGGTGGTTCCTGACCATAACCGTCACCCGTGCCTGTCCGCGTCCCGGCAAAGGTCCCCGGGGGCCGAGGGTCGCATGACTCGGCATAGTAAATTGATGTCCGACTATGCGCAGGAAAGCTAGAAGGCAGGGTGGCTGGAGGGGAAGCGGAGTCCCGCTTGGATGATTTGGCTTGACTGGGTCCCTTAAGGGGGGCCTTGCCCTTTGATTTTCTGGGCAGGTCGTACGATAAGCATTTGGAAATAGCAGCCGCTTGCCTTGTAGCTTTCGAACGCAACGGTCGTGCGTCCGGCGGTCAGGTAGAGGAAGGAGAGTCCCGCGTCCCCTCCGCGGGAAGGTCGTCTCCATCTACTGCGGCCGTCCGTTCTCCCGAGGAAAGAACGGTTTTGCTCGGGGTTGGAACCAACTCGTGGGTCCTCCGGGAAAGTGAGCGAACTGTGAACGTCAGAGTTGCTCGGCCCAACCGAGTCCTTCAATGGCGCCAAGCAAACCGGAGCACACGATCGTAAAGGGGAGACACGACGGTCGATCGAGGAGGGTATTCAGGTCGATCGACCGTGCGCACACAATAGAAATATAAAGGTAAACAACTCCCGCACAGTGACAAAAAACGCAGCAGAGATGAGCGAAACGAGCGTGAGAAACGACAGTGGCGTGAACCAAAAGTGCTGAGTCACGCCACGTGTAAATACAATGACGAAGGGCGATCGCGGAATGCACACGAAGCCAAGCAAGAAAATGTGGTAAATGAATGGGAGGAGTGTAAACCAAATGTAGGAAGCAAATTCTGGACGACAAACCACGTGGAATAGCGTGGGCTAGAAAGCTGGTGCGACAAGTGAAGGAGACCGGCGCAAAACAAGATGGTGACGAGACCGGCCTGCGATCATCGCACAGGAGGTTGTGGGATCGTGGTACAAGTGATGGCGAGATTAGAAATCGGAATTTAGGGGCGAAAAGGGCGTAAAGGCAAGTGAGAATGCCAGGCCAATGGACAAAGGAGGCACAGAAAACGCGATGTACGTGGCAATGGAAAATGCCGATCAACCTCGAACCGGTTACGCGAATAGGCAAGAACCGGGAGACCACGATCGCGAGAAATTCAGTAAATAAAGGTTAGAATGCTAGCCCACTGATAACTCACACGTCAAGATTACTCTGAGAGATAAGCGCAAGCCACAGATAAATGAGTTCAGAATGCGAACACAGCAATCTTTACACAAAGGCAAAGTATAGGCGAGACAGAGCACAAGACTTATCTTGCTTGGGCGACAGGCCGAAAAAAAAATGAATGACGTACAGTAAACGAACATCGGCATCTTCCGTAGGCGGAAGTAGGGTGGGCGTCACATGACTATCTTATGACTGCATTCGCCACAAAACTTCGGCCTGACAGAGCTGACTGACAGCCGTTTAATGCTATGGTCTGACATGGTATAATATACGCCAAATGTCTGTTTATGGTACAAAGTGTCCACAGGGAACAAAGTGTCCGCATGCGGACACTGTGTTTCTGCGGACACTTCGTACCGTCACTGGCACCCAACAGAAACACAACATTTTATACATACAAAATATTTCTGTACCTAGCAACTTATTCAGCAGATGGAGAAGAGTCCTGATGGGACGTATACTCACATGTTGAGGATGGCATTACATGTCTCTTGGAAGCAGCACATGACTAACAAAGAGCTATATGGATACCTCCCTAAAGTTAGTGACAAGATAAGAACACGTAGGCTTCGCCTAGCCGATCACTGTATGCAACATACAGAGGAGGTTGCTTCACAACTATACTATGGCAGCCAACTGGTGGGACAGCAAACAGGGGATGGAAAACAACAGACTTCATTGACCTACTCAAAAGGGACACTGGCCTCGAAAACATCGATAACATCAAGGCAGCTATGTCTGACATGAGCAAGTGGAAGGAGTATGTCACAGAGGCTCGATCAGGAGATCGCCCTAACTCACTCACTCACTTAACACTTATGATCACAGCACACACAACTGGCCAAGAGGCCCACACCATGCAGGGAACAAAGTCCCATCCTGACGCAAAACGTCTGACAGCGGACCACACACCTCTGTGACAGCGAGCTGGGGAGGCCGGCATCTGTGGCATGAGAGGGTTGTGGAAGGTCTCCAGCTCCAAAAAGTCCAGACTGCCGTCCACACGAGCAGCTACCAATCTGAAAAGAAAAAAATACCTTGTACTTCACAAATAGGAAGAATCTCAAAGAAGACCAATCAATGGTTTCAGTACTCTGTGCACAGTTGTCCTAAAACCAGGACAATATTCTGCCCTAAAACCAGGACACTACTTTGCCCTAAAACCAGGATACTACTTCGCCCTAAACCCAGGACACTACTTTGCCCTAAAACCAGGACACTACTTTGCCCTAAACCCAGGACACTACTTTGCCCTAAACCCAGGACACTACTTTGCCTAAACCAAGGACACTACTTTGCCCTAAACCCAGGGCACTACTTTGCCCTAAACCCAGGACACTACTCTGCCCTAAACACAGGACACTACTGTGCCCTAAACCAAGGACACTACTTTGCCCTAAACCCAGGACACTACTTTGCCCCAAACCCAGGACACTACTTTGCCCTAAACCCAGGACACTACTTTGCCCTGTGGACATGACTGAATGCAGGTCATTAACAATGTTCTGTACGGGAAGCAATTTTCTTTAGTGGGAATGGCTTAAAACAAAGGCCAGGTTCTTTTCTCAGATGCCATTTTCATTATTGTGTAATGTCCTCTGCATGTCTGCTGTGACCAGTCTTTTTGTTCCATGTCAAGTGGCGATAAACCATTTGTTTGACTGGTATGTATGAGGAAAATTGCATTGCCTTGTACTTTGCTGTGAAACAGCCCAGAGTTCTGGAAGGAAAGAATTTCTGCTGGAAGGAGACAATACCTTGGTGACCATCTTAATTTCTAACCCTGTCACTGGCAAGCAAGTCCTTCAATCATACTCTATCATAAGGAAAGCCTGAAATAAGTGTACCTGTGTATTGCTACCAACATGAACATCATATTTTGCCCAGTGTATCTACTTCCCTGTATTTGACCTAGAGAATAGCTATCATAATGTATCCATAAACATGATGGGTATACCAGCCCCATATGTAAATCCACCTTTGTGACCTCATGAATAGCTAGTAACATAAAGAAAAAAGTATATAAGCTCTACATGTTGCTTTCAGATTTGTGAACGTGTCAAGATCAGCATAAATCCCATGATAATGAGGATGTGTCATAGAGATTCTGAGAGACTAGAGACACATTTTTAGACTTTTTAGACTTTAGGTAGATGATATCTGAGCTCAAGTCTCTTCTCCAGGGAAACAAAATACATGTGACTGTGGAGTTGGATCTTTCAAAACATGATAAAACATAAAACAATAGGACAACAATAGACCACCTGGGGAAAGCGAACAAGAATTTCATGCTGATGACTTTCATGACAACCTTAAATGACTGTTGAGTCTATAATTCTGTTTCTCTGTTCACACAAAAAAAAAATGTCAGACCAGCCGCCGTGGCGAAGTGGTTAGCGTCCGTGGGTTCGAATCCCATCAGAAGTCATGTGGGTTTTTTCTGCCCCGACCGGCTCCTACCCAGAGTTGAGTTGCTGCGGACTCAGTTGGGAAGACTGGGACACACAGTCGAGTTTCATCCACTAAATGGATGCGTTTCTGAGAGTGTTGCTCAAATTTCCTGACCAACACTGCAGGTGTCTGTATCTCTCGGGCCTGGTTGACGCCGGGATATTATGAAAGGAAGCGTAGAGTACAGCCCTGTCATGTAGTCTCAGACCGAAATGGAAATCCGTAGCATCATCATAATCATCCTCATTCTCATCGATCAGCATAAAAAAAAGTCTCAAATTCTGTGGCCCTTCATGCCCTGCTCTCATGGTGACCTCAGTTTCGATGTCCTCTCCACGTCTGTGGCCTTGGTTTGGTTCCGTCGGGGTCACCGGTATCGGCGAGTCCATGGGGGCTGTCGTTGGACGGACGTGGTGGCGCCCTCCCGGAGGGAGAGCTCACTCACGCCGGCTCCGCGACTAAGCAATATTGTCGTCAGTAGGGGCTTAGTAGTAGGTGGTGTCCTGCGTATGTTAGATCAGAACAGGCGCCACTGAACACCACTGAAGTGACTCGGCAGCAGTGCAGTGTCTCCTCCGGTGGGTTGCCTCTTGACGACTTGACATTGACTGCTTCCTGTGGATTGCCGGTGCCGGGGCTGCGGCGGGGCCGACCGGGCTGTGGCTGTGGACAGGGGGTCGGAATGAGCGGCGTGGGTGCACTGCCTCTGAGGTGGCGCAGAGGTTGCGACAGCAAAAAAAAAAAAAAAAAAAAAAAAAAAAAAAAAAAAAAAAAAAAATGTCAGAGCATACTGTTTCATAGTTGTAAACCAGATTTTTTGCTCTGATTGACCTGCTCAGAATAAAGTGTTGACGACTTTGCAAGGAATTTCAAACTCAACTGTCTGAAACACTAATGTTTTGTTACGGTGGTTGTTACCTGTTGCCAACCATGCACAAGCGGTCACCCCAGCAGCAGAATTGTTGTACTGGTATTTCAGTCTTCCTGTCTCTCCTTCCCACATCTGAAACAAGCAATACACTTCTACATAATTAATGCCCATTTATAAATGCAAGTTCAAGGTGACAGTATGCATAAACTGCAGTGAATAATGGTTATCATCTATGGGTATGGGGGCTAATCAGAAAGTTCAAACTGACATGACAGAAATGTCACAGGGTTTTTCTGATAAGTTCTTTTTCAGAGTAGTGTCCCCTGAACACGACGTCCATCTCCTGACAGGCTATCAGTGCCTCAGTCTCTGTTCTGCAGCAGGCCATTGTTTGCTCCTTGAAGCTCTCTACAGAATCCATGTCATGGTCAGTCGCTGCCCAGCCAGATCTTTCCTGAGATCAGGGAGCAGGTAAAAATCAATGGGGACTAAATCTAGAGAAAGGATGGATGATCAATCAATAGTAAGTTAACACTGTTTTTCCCAGTCATGGTGCGATCCTTCTCAACAAAATCCAGAAGCAGAATACTGTCAGCGTGGTAAAACATTGTAGTCTTCACTTTATCCAAAGACTGGGTCAACTTTGCTTTCTTTGGAGACATGTGAATCAAAATGTCTCCATGCTTCGACTGTTGCTTTGTCTTTGGTGGAAAGTGATGCACACATGTCTCCCTACAGTGACAAACTATAGTGACAAACTGACTAGGAAAGTCAGCAACATCCACTTCACATTGATGTAAACTTCCTTAGAACATTACCACTCATGTGTCCTTCTGTGTCTTGCTTGTAAGTTTTGACATCTATCATAATAAACTTTTCTCATGGCGAGGTCTTTTGTTAGAATGATTTGAAAACTTCCAAAAGAGATGCCAAAAGTGCTGATTATTATGATTGACACCGACTCCCCTGTCCGCCATATTAGTGTCAAGGACTATTACAATCATCTTTTTAATATAAGAGTCTTGGTTCCTTTGTTCTAAAACTGTGGTAATCTTAAAGGCTCTTTCTAACCTAACTCAGCTGACCATTTCTTAGCAGCTGAGAATGCACGAACATGCTCACATGAATGTTCCTCTTACACACCTCATGTACATAGACCTTTCTTTAGTCAGAAGCTAATAGCAGCATAGCACTACATTTTTCATCTTATGCAAATGTGTGGTGTATGATGAGTGCATGTCTGATGACATGTTAACTATGATGAGGATAGTCTTCAACATACTGATATCAACTGTCATAATGTATGTATGCATCATGTGCACCAGATTTTGTAGCTCACCTCTGTACAGTCAGGGTTTGAACTTTTTGATCAGCATTTGCACCTGTTCATAATCAAGGGACACATAAGTCGTGGCAACATGTGGTCATCGCCAGTGTACCTGTTCACAATCAATGACTTCACCATCTTAAATGCCCTGTGCATGCCTGCATCCTATGTGAACAAAGAATAGGCTTCTAACGGTGGTGCAGGACTGCTCCTGGCTGGCTGTTGGTTCAGCAATCTTGGACAGTATGTCTCCGAGTCCCTCTGGCACCCCCCAGTGTATCCGTTTATTTTCTTGAAATCTCATGTTCTTAAATGCACCTTTGCTTTACATAGAAAAGAAAAAGTATATGCAGGACAGGCAAATGAGGATGAGGAAAAAGTTTTCTGCAATAACCAGACAAGCAGAGAGTAGTAGTGTGTGCACATATTTGTTGGTATGTGTCTAAATGTATCGGTACATACGTGTATATAGTAAACAAGTACGTATGTGCAAGCACACATTTCTTTGTGGCTATGTCAATTCTTATTTAAATTATGCTACAACAGACATGCAACTCAGAAGCCAGTAACCTAAGCATAACACACATATAAAGTCTGTTACAATGGGACACACACACACACACACACACACACACACACACACACACACACACAATTTTTTTTGCAACACAAGACCAATTCTGCTTGAAGTGAACATGAACGATATACCCACCCCCCCCCCCCATGACGGGGCCATCACTCTCTCTGTCCTTGCTCAAGATGCAGCACTCACCTCAATGCGTCCATTGCCGCAGCCAGCCACAATCAGGCCATCCCTAATGGTCAGGCACCAGATGGGAGAGGCTGGGTGCATCTCCAGCTCCTCTCCAACCACACAGTCCCCACCCCACCAGTCCTGGAGTGTCACCTGCGTATATGTCATCGGTCATGTACGTGTTCACAACGTATGGGCAAAGACAGAATTTTCGTCACATGATTTTCAATCTGACCATCAACAGCCTTTGGTGGAGCAAGGTCACTGTTAATGCACATGCCCATTCACCGAGGGAAATTAGATAGGGAAAAAAGGCTGCAAACATCTATCCTCTCTTCCTCATCTCCCTCCATTCACTCTCCACCCTCACTTCACTTCTCTGCTCCCATCAACACCCCCCCCCCCCCCCCCCCCCCCCCCCTGAAGATTCCTGACAAAATTCTGCCCTCGTGGCACAATGTACACAAACTCTGTAAATGCCTTCACCACTTTCAAGTCCACACTCCGTTGTTGTCCAGATGCTACAGATTCTAGACACGCAAACACAATCTGCATACCCCCTTCCCATCCCCATTTTTCCCAGCCACCAAATGTGAATTGAAATGGACAGTTTGCCTTTTCAGTTAACTTTTTTTTGTGTTTTGTATTATTTCGTTTTGTTGTCTGCTTTTTTGTAATCAAAACACATCAGTATTTTTTTTGTGTATTGAAACTCACTCTGACATTGCATTTAAAATCAAGGGTCATTCCTGAGTGTAACGGTATCACTTAACAAGTAAACACAAAAACAAAAAAAAAATGTCAGCAACTGATAATGAATTAATTTTCCACACTATTTTTAGAGATAAATAAGATCATCTCATAAAATAAAACACAGGCCATACTCTGGAAAGATAAATACGCAGTAATCATTACTAATACCATCACTGTTACCTTGACTCCAGCTACGAACACGCTGGTCATCTGGAAGAGTCAGAGACATTCCATCACTCACACTCCGCACCCGTGGCTCCCTGGTCTGCATAATGGTCTCCCTTGACATCTGGTGATGCTCTTCATCCACACTCTCAAACCAGCTCTGGAAGTCAAACCCCTCACTGGTAGCGCTGAGGGGCTGCTTGGGCAGGGAAGCAAAGTTCGTGTTGATCGTACATGCCAGATCAGGGAACAGCTCGCTAAGGTTGGCCTGCCGACTCTTTTCAGCTCGTCGGTCGAACGCTCGTGACCTATCGATGAAGGACCCCTCAGAAGAGCTGGTGCTCTCTGGAGTCATCTTGCCACCATGATATTCAGCATAGAGGTCAGCGTCGCTGTCTTCTATGTTCCTTCCTACGCAGGGACGCCTTCGCCGAGGAGGGGTGATGCTAAGAGAGAAAAGGTTGTTGGGTTTTTTTTGGTCATGTTCATCAACAACACACACACACACACACACAACAACTAATCAGTTCTTGTTTTAGAAGTGAGTCTAGATATTCTCCTGTCATTTTGATTATTGCCAAATAAACCACACACACCTCCCAGAGAGGGTTGAAATCTAGACAAAAACGTCAACCAACATAACACATCTCTTAGAAGCAAATTTGGAGTGCCAAGGGGTGAACATAAAGATGTCAGCAAATCTTGGAAACAAAATCATAATCTTAACTTTAAAAAAAAGATATGAAGAGACATTCGATAAAGAAAATTACACATCTGTCTTGGATCTTCACCACAGTAGCTGTGTACAGAAGTGATAAACCTTTTCCTACATACACTGGCTGAATGAAACACAACGCTTTCTGTCCTTGTCTGCATGATTTGTTATCAGCATTTATCAGCATTATCACATGAAGTTTTTCTTGAATACACTCGAAACCTACTTGTAAAAAAAAAAAAAAAAACCTAAACATAGTATGACCTAACAGTTGCTTCTTTCCTAACCATTCCATCAATTCTACATTTGTGCAGGAGTCACAATTAACTTTTTAGTCTTTATTTTTCTTTTCAAAACATTATCACCTGAGACTTTTCCATCTCTTGTGAACATTGAAAAGGTATACTAACACGACGATGAAAGCAGCTGCACAGAATGTAACATAAGTGACTTTGTCAACAGACCACTTAAATCTACTAATGCTTTATTCTATTACAATAAGCAGATGAAAGCATTCTGAAACGTTTCATAGATTATTTCTGCACGTAACACCTTGGAAATAAGGCAACAAAGAAGATCAAGAATCTGTGTGCTTCCTAAAAAGAGATGAGAACACCACAGAAGCAGTCTCAGAACTGTGTGAAGAAGGCAGTGGAACCTACATTAACCACATTTCTGTTTCTGAACTCTTTCCTCACACCCACCCAAAACTGCTGTGATGGATCAGTTCTCTCTCACACTGTAATACTATTTTCTAACTCTGCACAGCAACCCCTCATTCCAGCTAGCAACCAACAACCCTCAGACGTAACTTACTTTTCTAGATCATAGGGAAGAAAAATTGCCATTACCAGACTCTTATATATCCAATTTTTCATTCATTTGGACTCCAATAACCCCCATCTCCCCCAGCGGTACACTCATCACCTTTTCCTTGCCCCCTCTGCCCCCTTCTTCGCAAACATCCAAGTTACAGACATTTCAGTTAATTTTGCTTTCGAGGGATGGGCGTACGTGTCTGTCTAAATGGGATTTTAACACTGGTGGATCTGGTGAAAGTTGAAAACCTGAAAAGACAGAAAAAGCAATGGCAGTCACGAGTTTTGGACCTTTTTCATTATCCTCACTCAATTTGTATGTTTTCACGCACTTATTAGTTTGCATATGTGCGTTCAAGCTGGTCAGAGCCATTTCCCTACATGTACATATTTTTCAAACCATTTTCAAGGTGATAGCAGAGAGACTGCAATGTTCACAGATAAATACATATACCTGCGTCGCTGCATAACAGAAAGACACTCTCCAGTGTTAGAGTCCCACATTCGAAGCTGACCACCATAACAGCAGCTGACCACAAACTGTCCATCCAAGGCAAAGCACTCCACTTCCTGTTGACACAAAACACATCAGTATTAACCCTTCTCCACCCTGTCATTGAATACCCGCAAAATCAAATTGCAGCTTGTACTGAACATAAAACTGCATCATTTTACCAAACACCTAATAACAGGTGATGTGCTGGAATATGCAGCAACGTTTTGTATTACAGTGATTATGATTTATATTCTATGTTGTGTCACAAAAAAACAAAATTTGCAGTTCTCTCTTTTTTTACTGAGAATGACGAAATTTGTAGAGAAATCATTATAGGAAAAACTGAATGTTTATCTAAAAATCTGTCTGACAAAATTGCAGTACTACATAATAATAAACACACACACACACACACACACACACACACACACACACACACACACAAACACACACACATGCACACACACGAAGTCAACTTAATTCTAACCAGCTCAAACATTTCAGCGTTAATTTCTGAATGGCGTTGGGTTATAACACTTACCTAGAAGTAAAAATCTGTGCACAAAAAATACATCATAATCATCACACATAAAATGTAAGTACATCTTTTTTCCATTTTGAATTTGTAAAGAAAACAGACCATCTCCAACCCAAAGCTGACTTTGCTACAGTCTAAATTGGAAAGACAGGGACCGCTCAGTCAAGTTTGATCCACTTTATGGATGTGTCTCTGACCGTATTGCTCAAATTTCCTGACCAACGCAGCCAGTATGTGTATCTCTTGGGCCTGGTTGATGCCCACCATATTATGGAAGCAAGCATAGGGTACAGCCTTGTCATACAGTCTCAAACCGAAATGGAGCTCCATAGCATCATCATTATCCTCCTTATCGATCGACATAACAATAACAGTTGCAAATTCTGTCGCCTTCATGTCCTGCTCTAATGGTGACCTTTCAGTTTCCTCTCCACATCCACACTGTTGGTGAAATCATGTTGAAGTTGCCAGTATTGGCAGGTTCTTGGAAACTGTCATAGGACAGATCTTGTGGCGCCTAACTGAGAGGGACACTCACTCACACTGGCTCTGTGACAGAACAATTATTGTCGCCAGTGTGGGGCTTAAAAGATGGTGTCCTGCGTTGCCACTGAAACCCAGTGAAGTGACACTGCCACAGAGTGTGCCCTGCGGATGAGGAGCCAGAATGAGCAGTGTGGGGGTTAATGCCACAACAGATGAAACAAAACAAAAAAAGAAAAAAAAAAGAAGAAGGAAAAAAACCAGCAGAATCTGACCACAGAAAACCTTTACTACTGTTGAAACTGTAACAATGGAAAAATAGCAAGGGTGTGGCACTGAGTTTGATATTCAATCACCCAGGAATGAACTGGTGAGAGTTAAGCATGATAAAATCTCCTGACCTGAACATGCCCTTTCAGCAAAATAGGCACCGATTCCTTGATCTGTTTATAGTACGTCCCCTTGTTTCGCTGCCGACGGTTGTAATGTCGAGTCCATGAGTGTCTCCACCGGGAGTAGTTGCGTGAACACATGCACTTGTAGAGAACCACCATGAAGTAGGAGATGATGACAATGACGGAGAGAAACAGAGGCACACAGTGATGAAGAACTCGCGCTGGGACTTGGGGTAGAAGGCTTTGAGTCTCTGAGCATCGTACATGTAGGATGGGAGAGAGTGCAGGCTGCCTCCAACATGGCTCCACATGTTCTGAAGACCACCGGCAGTCATTACAGTCTTACACACAGACACAAGCTCCAGAACATTTCAACAGATAGAACTGATACCATTCAATGGTTACACTATCAACTGATACCAATCAATAGATGCACCTTCAATCTTTTTTTTTTTTTTTCTTTTAATCCAACTGCCCAGTCTGGAATGTTCTAGATCCTATCTGTCATACACTGTTTCGTCAAGTTTAGACTCAGTTAGCTACATTTGATTCTTTCACCACAACAACCCAGGGAGGACTTTATTGCAATCATGTTTAATTCAGCGAAACAAAATCTTTTACACAAACATTTCACCTCTGCTGAACCATCAAACATAACCATTTTAGACTCATATTAATAAAAAGCTATCTGAACAGATATACAAAAAAAAAAAAAAAAAAAAAAAAAAAAAAGAGCTGTTCAGCACAGAATGACTCCCCGTTACCTTGTTATCCTCCGATGTCTGGGGCACACTTCCAGAGCCTGTAGGGCGCACAGCAGGAGGCCTCATGTACCCTTGCTGCTCAGAGGGGTGTCGAAGCTTGATGGCCACATCAGCATCCAGTTTGATGGACAGGTGAATGGACGGAAGGATACTGATGTACCTGAGAGCATATCATGGACAGGTGAATGAACAGAAGGATGCTGTTGTACCTGACAGCAAATCATGGACAGGTGAATGAACAGAAGGATGCTGATGTACCTGAGAGCAAATCATGGACAGTGAATGAACAGAAGGATGCTGATGTACCTGAGAGCAAATCATGGACAGGTGAATGAACAGAAGGATGCTGATGTACCTGACAGCAAATCATGGACAGGTGAATGTACAGAAGGATACCGATGTACCTGAGAGCAAATCATGGACAGGTGAATAGATGGAAGGATACTGATGTACCTGAGAGCATATCATGGACAAGTGAATGGACGGAATGATACTGATGTACCTGAGCAAAATCATAGACAGATGAATGGACGGCAGGATGCTAATGGACAGGTAAATGTACAGAAGGATACCAATGTACCTGAGAGCAAATCATGGACAAATGAATGAACAGAAGGATGCTGATGTACCTGAGAGCAATTCATGGACAAGTGAATGGACGGAATGATACTGATGTACCTGAGAGCAAATCATGGACAAGTGAATGGACAGAATGATACTGATGTACCTAAGAGCAAATCATGGACAGATGAATGAACAGAATGATACTGATGTACCTGAGTTCAAATCATGGACAGATGAATGAACAGAATGATACTGATGTACCTAAGAGCAAATCATGGACAAGTGAATGGACGGAATGATACTGATGTACCTGAGCAAATCATGGACAGGTGAATGGACAGCAGGATGCTAATGGACAGATGAATGTACAGAAGGATACCAATGTACCTGAGAGCAAATCATGGACAGGTGAATGAACAGAAGGATGCTGGACGGCAGGATGCTAATGGACAGGTGAATGGACAGAAGGATGCTGATGTACCCAAAAGCAAATCATGGACAAGTGAATAGACGGAATGATACTGATGTACCTGAGAGCATATCATGGACAGGTGAATGGATGGCAGGATGCTGGTGTACCTGAGAGCAATTCACAATAGGTGAATGGACGGAAGGACACTGATGTACCTGAGAGTAAGTCAGACTGAAAATGATCAGCAGTCTGCCCTCACTAGTCGCTTTGATCATATCATGATAACACAAAAGATTGCAAAATTATCAGTTTAAAATGGCACAGCACATCGCAACAACATCAGACATCCATTACAGCAAAGGAATGGACTGGGTCTTTTGTTGTTATATCTGAAACGCTTCTCAATATTTCAATTTAATATTTTTTAGGCAATTTGCATAAGTGATAAAAACTAAAATCACACAACATAACTGACTTCCTCCATCACTTTCTGCAATACATCATCTCTGCCTGAATTCTAACATAGCCTCCTTATAACCTCTCCTCTTCAACATTTATTCCCTTAGTCTCCGTCCTATGCTGTAAGTAAAACGTGGAAATAGGCGCAAGATGGGGGAAGAGGTGTGTCCATACATTGTTGTGGGGTCTGCAATGGAAGAGGGGGAGGAAGTGGTTTGGAATGTACGTGTGTGTGTTTTAGTTCTGTGAATGGTGAGTGGACAGCGTATCAAACTGCCCAATCAAACTATTACACTTTACATAAACACGGTTCAATATCTATCATAGTGACCATTACATCCAATGCCTGACCTGCCAGGAATGCTGATGTTGTACAGGGCAAACAGACGGGGCCAGTGTTTGTGGGACAGTCCCCGCCAGGCCTCCAGCTGTGTGTTCCACAGGCCCCGCCTCCAAAACATCCTCCCCTCCACCCCACCCCAGCCCCCAGCCTGCCCCTGTCACACTGGCACTCTCCTCCTCCACCCTCTCCAGTCGTTCCCTCAGCATGTCAGTGGAGACGGGGGAGTCCGACCAGGAGTGAGACTGGTGGGCGGAGTGCGGGTGGGGAGATGGGGAGGAGTCTTCCAGGTTGGCAATGTGCTCCACCAGGCCTGTCTTGTACACAATCAGCCCTATCCAGATCACTGTGCACACCTGGGAACAGACAAACGAAAGGTAGGTGTAATACTTTGAAGCCAAGATAAATTTCGACCCCAAGACTGATGTCACATTTTTCCAACACTTTCACACTGCCAGAAATCTGAAATGAAGTACACACACTTCGCAGCATGTTCTTAGTGATCCGACATTCATTTCACGTGGATGTTTTTACCATTGTGCATACCAGTGTATAAACCACTTTTCTAATTCACAAAGATGTTCAGTCTCTTTTCTTCAAAGGTATTCTATCCCACATTCTCAAAACATTACCTACATCTACTGTGTGTGGACATGTTTCTCATTTTCTGCAACATATTCTATTTCCAGATTTTGGAACAGGTCCATACCCAGCTTTTCTTTTGGGACTGTCAGCTTGTAAAGTCTTGCATTACAGTTATTTTAACTGCAGTAGTTCTGATACCTTCTGGGTGTCTGTAGTTGTCTCTGAGGATGGTATTTCAACTGACATACTGGAAGAAATTAAAAGGTTTACCAAATTTTGCTCTTTTAGTATAATATCCAACTACCTTTTTTTCACCATCTTTCAACACCAGAATAACTAGGACATCTTTAAGCAGTGAAAGTATGGTTTTAAACTAGAAATTTAAAGTTTGGAGTATATATATCAATTTCCTCATGTCCAACAAACTCCACTGGGAAGTTAATCCAGTGTAGGCAAAGAGAAATATGTTTCCAGAAAGAAACAGTCTATAAGAACCCTTACTTGGAACAGTCTTCAGCAGGAGGTTTTCACAGCAAAACAAGAAAGCATGAAGCTTTATAGCTCACCATGATGATCCTCTGGAAGATCCTGGTGCTTGCCCAGAAGTAAAACAGCCTCAAGCGACGAGGCATCTTCTGAAAGAAGTCGCCCTGACTGGTGAGCGAGGAGGACGTGAAGGCCATGTCCAGTCGGGGGGCTGACCTGGAGCGGTAGATTTTGGGCCCAGGCTGCCACTGGTCAGTTGGGCCCATGACAGGGGATGGGGAGGACGGAGGGGCCGTATCTGAGGGAGGGGGTGAGCCCTGGCGCTGGGAGAAAGGGCACAGGATGAGGGGCTGGATGGGGTCAGCGTTTTCCCGCTCTTCCTCCCCTGGGCTTGGGGACTGAACACTCTGCCGGTGAAGATCTGCTAGCTGCAAGGAAGACATCACATGTGTCTGGCAGTGAGTCAATCAGCTGCAAGGAACATGTCACATGATGTCTATGGCAGAAAATCAATCAGCTGCAAGGAACACATTACATGAGTGTGTGACAGTGAGTCAATCAGCTGCAAGGAACACATTACATGATATGTGTGACAGTGAGTCAATCAGCTGCAAGGAACACATTACATGATGTGTGTGCCAGTGAGTCAATCAGCTGCAAGGGACATATTACATGAGTGTGTGACAGTAAGCTGCAAGGAAGAACACATTACATGAGCATGTGACACATGAGTCAATCAGCTGCAAGGAACACATTACATGAGAGTGTGTGACAGTGAGTCAATCAGCTGCAAGGAACACATTACATGAGTGTATGACAGTGAGTCAATCAGCTGCAAGGAACACATTACATGATGTGTGTGACAGTGAGTCAATCAGCTGCAAGGAACACATTACATGATGTGCGTGACAGTGAGTCAATCAAATGCAAGGAACACATTACATGATGTGGGTGCCGGTGAGTCAATCAGCTGCAAGGAACACATTACATGATGTGTGTGACAGTGAGTCAATCAAATGCAAGGAACACATTACATGTGTGTGACAGTGAGTCAATCAGCTGCAAGGAACACATTACATGTGTGTGACAGTGAGTCAATCAGCTGCAAGGAACACATTACATGATGTGTGTGACAGTGAGTCAATCAGCTGCAAGGAACACATTACATGATGTGTGTGACAGTGAGTCAATCAAATGCAAGGAACACATTACATGATGTGTGTGCCAGTGAGTCAATCAAATGCAAGGAACACATTACATGATGTGAGTGCCGGTGAGTCAATCAGCTGCAAGGAACACATCACATGAGTGTGTGACAGTGAATCAATCAAATGCAAGGAACACATTACATGTGTGTGACAGTGAGTCAATCAGCTGCAAGGAACACATTACATGAGTGTGTGACAGTGAGTCAGCTAGCTGCAAGGCACACATTACATGAGTGTGTGACAGTGAGTCAACTAGCTGCAAGAACATATTACATGAATGTGTGACGTGAGTCAATCAGCAGCAAGAACACATTACATTGAGTGTGTGACAGGGAGTCAATTAGCTGCAAGGAACACATTACATGAGTGTGTGGCAGTGAATCTATCAGCTGCAAGGAACACATTACACGAATGTGTGACAGTCAGTCAATCAGCTGTAAGGAACACATTACATGAGTGTGTGACAGTGAATATATCAGCTGCAAGGAACACATTACACGAACACGAATGTGTGACATTACACGAATGTGTCAGTCAATCAGCTGTAAGGAACACATTACATGAGGTGTGATAGTGGAATATATCAGCTGCAATATATCAGCTGTAAGGAACACATTACATGAGTGTGTGAGAGTAAATATATCAACTGTAAGGAACACATTACATGAGTGTGTGACAGTGAGTCAATCAGCTGCAAGGAACACATTACATGAGGGTGTGACAGTGCGTCTATCAGCTGTAAAGAACGCATTACATGAGTGTGTGACAGTGAGTCTATCATCAGCTGTAAGGAACACATTACATGAGTGTGTGACAGTGCGTCTATCAGCTGTAAGGAACACATTACAGGAATGTGTGACAGCGAGTCAATCAGCTGTAAGGAACACATTACATGATGTGTGACAGTGAGTCAATCAGCTGCAAGGAACTATCACATGATGTGTGTGACAGTGAGTCAATTCTTCATGACCTCACAAGCCTGCTGATTTAGACAAGGCATCTGTTCACCGTCTTCCTAAAGTTACCCCTCCTCCCCTCCTAGCAAGTTTTATTCTAATGCTCTCTGTTTTCATTTATCTATTTCTTACCATTTCACAATTAATTCATTATTACAATGTGACCTTCCACATTAGCAGATATGGAACAGCACATACTGACAAGCCTGCAAGTAATGAAGCCTCCCTGAAACATGAAATGGTATGTCAAGTGCCCCAACAAAAATGTCAGCCAATATTCTATGAAGGGCAGTAGTCTCTCACTTTCGATGCATTCAAGTAAAATGGATTAAGCATTAGTAATAATGATTTTCTTGGTGGGGAGGGAAGGGAGAGGGGCATTCCCCTTTGACCCTCTTACTGTCATCATCTGTTACCATTCCCGACACTTCCTTCTTCTTCTGCGTACGTAGGCTGATACTCCAGCTGACTATATGGACAGACAAAAATTAATCCTATCCTATCTACCCTACAAAGGGGGTGGAGTTTTGTGTGTATGACTGTTTTTTATCCCACCATTAAGGCAGCCATACTCCATCTTCGGGGAAGGCGCATGCTATGTGTAACGTGTCATCCAAACTGGCCTTCCCCTTTCGAAAGTTGGTGATGGGATTTTACGTGCGTGCAAGATGTTATACACACATTCACACACGGAACCTCAGTTTATAGTCTCATTCGAAGGACTGTATGGGAAATGGAGTCAGAACTAATGTTAACTCTGAGGGAAAAATCCCCCTGTACCAAAACGGCCCGGCAGAGATTCAAACCTGCAACGCTTGGATTACGAGTCCAGCGCTCTACCAGCTGAGCTATTCCGGCCCCCATCTCCACACTTCCATTACTTAATTATTTTGCAGAACGTAAACGGAAAATCACATAAAAAATTTAAAACATACCCTTAACCATCGTACCTGTTGACATACCCATGTTTTCAAATATACTCAGTCATTTACTGCAAGTCACAATTCATGCTATGTTTAAAATTTAGTATCTATGCAAATTAAAGCGTGATGTCTGTTTCAACTCATGAGAGATAGACTTGACAACATCACACCTTCACTTACTTAAGTTAAAAGAATGAAAAAAAAGGAAAAAAAAAGAAAACAAATAAGAAACAGGCAGCAGCAGCAGAGTCAGGAAGTGTAGGACAAGACACAGAGTGAGGAAAAGAGGTAGACCATGGAGGAAAAGCTACAGAGACAAGCAGAGAAAGAAAGAAGAAGAAAATGGAAAAGAAGGAACATAAGATGACCAATAAAAACACAAAGAAAAAAAAATCAGCAGCAAGAAACAATAAATTCTGCACAATCAACACACATCATCCCCATATCTCCACCCCCACTCCACAAACAATTTTGCAAAAGGTAAAAGGGTGGGTCTCTGTTACCTCCATTCGACGTATATCAACAGACAGGATGGTGGCAAAAAAGAACACATCTGCAGGAAAAAGTCTGTCCACAGTCCAACCAGCGCGAATAGGCAGAACTCCTATAGAAAAAATCATAGCAACAAGTGCTTGAGCTCTAGGTTACATTTTTCAGTCTGAATCTGACCCATCCATGGCCTGCTCTCCCAGCATCATTTGCAGCACACACACACACACACACACACACACACACACACACACACACACACACACACATGTTCACACAGAAACACACACACACACACACACACACACACACACACACACACACACACACACACACACACACACACACACACACACTCTAACACACACAGGCATGTTCATATGTAAGTATGCATAGAGAGACATACAGAAAACCACACACACACACACACACACACTCACACTCACACACACACACACACACACACACGCGCACATACACACACACAAAACACACACACACACACACAGTCTGTTTACAGACACTGCAAACCTCAAAGACCTTCAGTCTGTCTCAGGTGATTACTGTTTCACTAATCCTACAATCAACAATTACCACATGATGGGAAACATTTTTTACATCTTTTCAGCTAGAGTGATACCACGCAGAAAGCACTTTTTCATTTTTCTTTTTTTTTTTTTTTTTACACCCACGGACACTTCACTACCTGTTGTTTTTGTTCCAAAATAAGAATCACATTACTGTGTGTGTGTGTGTGTGTGTGTGTGTGTGTGTGTGTAGTGTGTGTGTGTGTGTGTGTGTGTGTGTGTGTGTGTCTCTGTGTGTGCGTGTGTGTGTGTGTGTGTGTGTGTGTGTGTGTGTGCGTGCATGCATATGTGCATGCATGACTGTGTGTATGTGTATGTGGAATTCATTAAAAGCTAAATCTTTCTTTTCAATATCTGTCTCTTCCATAAAAAAAATAAACTCATGGTCTAATCCAAATTTTTTAAAAGAATAAAAAAAAAATAGCAATATCACATACTCAAATCAACAATACTTACCAAAATTTCTTTTTTTTAAATGATTGATTATAAAGGATTTTCCCACGACTATCAACTACAATGTGCTGAGCAATGCTGTATTTCCTCTATGGCTAGTAACCCACATGCAGCCAACATTTTTTTTTTCAACCCAAGGTCCTCTTCCAGAACTGATGACTGCTGCACAACTACTGACATATTTCATAACTATAAAACACACAAATGGGACTACTGATCACAACTGATACTCTGATTCCTCTCCACTCATTCAGAAAAAGAAAACATCAAACCATGTTAATCACCTGGATTGCTGGTACAAATGTGAAGAAGCCAAAGAAGATGATCAGCAGTTCGGTGCACAAGTACTTGGTTATGTACCATCCTTCCTTGCTGAGTCCTGACAGAGAAGATCAAAAACCAATCAATCGCAACTCCCAAGTCACAGCAGGCCTCAGCTACCCTACCTTTCAGGGTATCTGGTGTGTGGCTGGGAGCCATCAGTCATCAGTGCCAGTGATGGGCTTTTGACCAACTTCGAGGCCATTTCTAGTCACCTGGAATTTCTTTTCAAAACATCCTGTTTCCCCTAAGTCTTACCGTAAATAGTTGCAAATGGCCATTGCCATGCAGTATTTTAAAAAAAAAAGGTATGCTGTGCTTCTGAAACATGACAGTGTAAATCCTACAGAAACTGGAGGACTGTGTCCTGTTGTGTTGAATGAGAGCTGAATTAAATCTAACTGCAGATTCATATTTCACACCTCTAGGTATGACTTAATTATGTAATATTACCATTTAAAACAATCAGTAACACTGTGTGATATTCTACATCTATGCAAACATCACTGCACTAAATGCTGACATTCATCACATGTACGCCTATGCCTAATACTGAATGGTGATGTTTGAAGTGTATTCCCTATTATTGTTTTCATGTTGATATCTAAAGTGTTACATATGTTCTGTTAATAAAACAAAAAAAAAAAAAAAACATTAACTCATTTTGAGCATCTTTTAACTTTTAACAAGAAGGCAGCACCACCAACTGACTTATGAATTAACTTTTAACAGGGAGAATGGTCTAAATCCAACAAGTCCACTCATTTTCAGTCAGGACCATTTTTCATGCTTATCTCCCTTGCACAACTTCTCATTGCTGAATGTGCGTTGTCACAGCAATGAAATTTTTTTACTATTACTTTTATTGTGTGCATTATTTTTATTTATGTGTTTTCTTTCGGGCAGCCTAGGCCACTGGGCTGAGTGTTTGAGCAACTGAGTCAAACATGAGTTAACACAAAAGGAAGAAAAATACAGCAACTCACCCTGCGCCACCCTAATCTTGACATCTAGGTGGACTGGTGTGGACACCACTGACTTGGTGATGACCAGTACATTCTCCAGACCAATAATCATGACAAGGTAGGGGAAAATCTCACTGGAAAATTAAAAATTTACAAGAGTAAATTTCTAATGACAACACATCATTATGTTGCTGTAATATCAATGAAAAAAAGTTCCCCCTAACAAATATAATTCATTTTTCTACAGCTTTTCAGACTTCACTCTTCAGCACTGGGATCAAACAAGCCAATGAAAAAGATCAAGGTGTCAGGTGAAAGGTGTCACAAGTAAATTTTCTTTCCCTGCGAGAAATCAAAGAAAAATAATGTCCTGTTACTTTCTTGCATCTCTTGCTTAAATTTCTTACACACAATCTAGTACTCACTGGCTTATCAATATTAAAATCATCTTAATACAATTGACCTTTGATATCATAATCATCTAGAACTCATCAGTTTATTGGTATTAAATCATCTAGAACTGACTGTATTATTGGTCTTCAAATTATTTAGAAATGATCAGCTGATTTGCATTAAAATTGGTATTAAAATCGTTCAAAAGTTATCAGCTTATTGGTATTAAAGTCCAACACATGGAGGAACACTAAAGGGGTTGCTTTGAACAGTATAACTGAAAAACGTTACTTTGCCCTTACTTAGCAGGAAATTGTTCTACACAATAAAAATTCTTTCTGAATGAGTTTAATCCACTGGTCTGTTACGCTTTTTCCAAACAGACGGAGCTGCAGAGGCCAGCCACTTACCTGCCATTGAGGGTGGGGTTGAGGCCGAAGAAGAAACAGAGACTGAGCGACATGAAGAGGGAAGAGACCACAGTCACCACAGCACTCACAGCCAGCCCAATCTGGGATTTCACCATCTCAATCTTGCCTGCGCCAGCACACATACAGCAAAAATTAGTTTGCTGCTAGCTCTGGCACACATACTGCAAAAATTAGTTTGCTGCTAGCTCTGGCACACATACAGCAAAAATTAGTTTGCTGCTAGCTCTGGCATACATACAGCAAAAATTAGTTTGCTGCTAGCTCTGGCACACAAACAGCAAAAATTAGTTTGCTGCTAGCGCCGGCACACATACAGCAAAAATTAGTTTGCTGCTAGCGCCGGCACACATACAGCAAAAATTAGTTTGCTGCTAGCTCTGGCACACATACAGCAAAAATTAGTTTGCTGCTAGCTCTGGCACACATACAGCAAAAATTAGTTTGCTGCTAGCTCTGGCACACAAACAGCAAAAATTAGTTTGCTGCTAGCTCTGGCACACATACAGCAAAAAAAATTAGTTTGCTGCTAGCTCTGGCACACAAACAGCAAAAATTAGTTTGCTGCTAGCTCTGGCACACATACAGCAAAAATTAGTTTGCTGCTAGCTCTGGCACACAAACAGCAAAAATTAGTTTGCTGATAGCTCTGGCACACAAACAGCAAAAATTAGTCAGCTGCTGCTGTGCTGCTTCCCATCACCGGCTCATTCATAACAACATCAGAAAATCAGCAGTTTGTTTACTTGCTTGCGACATGATTACCTAGGGAATTATCTCCTTTCTGTTTTAAGTAGTTAGGACCAGTTGTCCAATGCTGTAAACTTGTGGACTAAACTGTGAGCATGGGTTAAGTGACAATAACATTTTGGCATACAATGTGGTTGAAAAAGATTCCATTTCATCCAGCATGTATGTGTGCATGCATGGATGTTTGTGATCATGTGTGTATGTGATGTGTGTGTGCGTACAAATGTATATGCATGCATAAAACGACATTGTCTGATACTGTAACTAGTTTCCTCAGATTCAGGAAAATGATCAGGCAGACATCTGAAAACTCTACAGGAAATGAGTGATTATAAAAAATCAACTTGACGGCTGCTGAAATTATCAACAATGTACACACACAAAAAAAAAACAGAAAAATAATTAAGTGTTACAATCACTGTCATTTCAAAATTAGCGGAAGAAAAGATTTTACTGCTCCTATACAAACATGCACAGAAAAACTCCCTACAGCATTCAATTTCCTTTTTTTAAGGTGATAAAATCTGTTGGTTTTCTACAGATTTGACACACACACACACACACAAAAAACTTGCAAGAAACATGAAGATGATTATCTGAACAAATTGCATATTAATAAACAGAACAGATAATTATATGCGCAACACTAAAGTATTAAGTAAAGAAAACAATTACTGATAAGCACATGACAATCAATCTGAATACTCACGAACAGAGAAGTAAATGTACAACAGCAGCACAAAATAGGTGACCAGCAGCGGAGTGTATTCCCACAATGTAGTTGAAATCCTTGAAATGGACGTGCACCAAACTATCAATCTCTGAATTGTTCACGTTCAGAATGGTTTCAGGAAAAGCTGCCTCCAGCTGCTGCCGCAATGCTTCAATGAACCTGAAACAGAACAGTAAAGGTCCTCACTGTTTCAAGCCTATCCGTGCGCGCGCACACACACACACACACACACACACACACACACACACACAAATACACACGCACACACACACACACACACACACACACGCACAAATACACTGTCTACACGTATATGATGTCTTTACAAGAATGTGTGTGTACATACACTAATGTATGTACTACAAGGCGAGTGTGCATGCCTAAATGCATCTGTGTATTTGTGTGTGTGCAAGTGTGTCAATGCATGTATATGAAGAAATAAAGCTTAAAAGAAATCGGTACCTCTGGTATCCAACAACATACTACTGGAAAATACTACAAAGTCAACAAAGCTACCATTCTGGAGCCCCATGTTTCATATACTCTTATTAATTACGCACTTCAAACTTCATCCCTCAACACAAGGTGACAAACGCATTGTGCTGAAACAGATTTCAACACTTGATTTACTTTCTGTTTTGGCAGATACGCATAGCATTTTTGTATGGAGCAGCCACCATGGAACCACCTCAGTCTTGCTCTGTTGACTTCCCTGGTTATCTGAAATTGCATGTCTTTGTCTAACTTTGCAATGATGTAAAAGATAACAGACCTAAACTACAACTGTTCCAAGATGGCTCTGCAACATGTGTAGTGAAAGACTGATTAACCAAACGCATGAGATGAAGGACAAGGGACAAGTACATGAAATTACCTGAAATAAAATGTTCATTCTAATTTCTCAATTCAAGTTCTAAATATTCTACCTGAACATGGAAAATCTGTATGAAAAAAAAACATGGGCCCCTGAAATACAGTATAGGCCAATTAGTGAGTCAAGGGGAAAAAAAGTACAGAATGTGCTGGAAATACATGCTGCTGAATATATCACTTACCTGGAAAGCAAGAATCGGAAAGAAAAGTGCCACAGAAACTAAATAAAATGGCAAAAACACAAATAATAGGAAAGATGAAGTTCTCAATTCTGGCACATTAACTCTGCTGAGGTGAGGATTCTGTTCATAACTAAAAGCAGGCCCATAGGTGTCCCTATAGAAGAACCAGAAACTTTGACACATGTATGTGGTAAAAAAGCCCAAAAAGAGGGTCAACAAAGATATGCACATACATACAGTCCTCATGCATGGAAAAACCACAAATGTGTGTTTGCATCAAACTCTTGAAATTACAAACAAATGCCACTCACAGGTGAGAATTTCTACCACGATGATTTGCACACAGGTGAGAATTTCTACTACGGTAATATGTCCACAATGTTAATAGTACACACTACTCACCTGGCGTCATGTCTTTTCAGGACCACAGTGATAGCATAGGAGATGACACGCTGTTTGTTTTTCGGATGAAGTAGCGAGTGATTCCAGTCATCTTCCATGGAATTCCAAACAGCAAATCTGAACACAAAACATTTTGTATAGTCTTCTTTTACTAGAACAAAAACTAAAAACAGAATGCAACTACTTGGAGAAACAAATCTCTCAAAAAAAAAATGCACTCATGCAGACACGTACATATGTATGAAAGAGTGAGAGAAGGGGTGAGAGAGTGGAATCAAGGGTGGCAGGACAATACAGAGACGGGGTGGAGCAGGGGAAGTGTCATAAAGAGTGGTAGAATACAGAACTAGGATGAGAATGGGGAAGAGGGGGAAAGGGAGAGTGGGGTTAGAAAACTAGAATGAGTCTACCGGTACAAAAGAAGTTAAGACGGCCTGGGTTGTTTTCAAAACAGGATAACAAAACACAACAACAACAAAAAAAGAAATTCGAACCCACTGGACAGATGAGGAATTAAAGTACTTTGACTCATAGAGTCTTCAAAGGGTCTACGGATAGTTAGAACATGGGGGAGTGGCGAGGGCAGGGGGAGAGAGAGAGAGTATAGGGTGGTAGAATACTAGAATGGGAGAACAAAAAGTGGCAGAATGCAGGGTCAGGGATACAGGCAGGGAAGAGTCCTTGTTCTTGAGACTGAATTGACCATCATGATGATTCTGAAATTAAACTGAGCCGATCCTAGTAATCCTGAAAATTATCGTGAAACAGTATACACTTCTGAAACCATATTCTGCTCCATACCGCTGTCAGTGAGTTTGTCCAGCCATTCCCCTTTCCAGCACTTCTGCACAATGTTTTCACAAATTCATCTGAATGTATGGGAAATAAACTCGTCTGTTGAGTAAGTCAGAAACTGGGATTTAAGGGGTGAAGAGTTAAGGTATGGGAAAATATATAGTGGAAGAATACAAGGATAGGCGACTTCACACACACACACACACACACACACACGCACACGCACACGCACACGCACACACACAGCAGCAGCAGCAGCAGCAGCAGCAGTAGCAGTTCATTCCAAGTTGGGACAGACCAACTAATTAAGCTTTTTTTTCCTATCTGTCTCTGCTCTTCATTTGTTTTACATCTGTGCACAGAGGTAACAATTATGCTGAAAATCAAATCTGACTGGGTTTATTTTTTGTATATACATTTTTTCCCTGTTTGACCTATTTCCTGAAACTTGCAAATAACATGTATTCTGTTAGTGTGCACACCCTGGTTAGTGTTTCCATTCTAATTTCAATTTGCATTATTTCTTCTTCTTTCATTTGTATCAGACATTGCACTGGTTGGATGAAGATTCTGTCTTTCTTACTAGCCACCTCAGTATTTTTTTTTGTTTGTTTATCATTAGCTTGTAGCAGGTAGAAGAGGCACAAACACAAAAAGACAGCCGAACAGAAACTGACCCAAAATGGCATGCACCAAACCATAACTAATAAACACCATATGGCAAATTGTCATCAAAATCTATCTATGATAAACACCATTATGCAAATTTCTACACTTTTAGATTTTCAAGAAATGAAACAAATTTTCTTTTCAACCTTACCTTTAATTGTTGGAGGAGTCTCAATGGTCTGACCATACTTGCCAAAGACTGTGTTGATGATTTCCCCGTCTTTACTAAACCTGGACACAGCCAATTAAGAACGTAATTTTCTTCATAATTTTACATTCAGTCTCAACAAACACATACATGCCTGCACACACATACACACACACATACCTACACATATACACGTAAGCATAACGCAGGCAAACAAAGAAAGTATATAAAGACTGATGGATGTAAATTATTAAAACTGGCAGACAGACTGAGCTGTCAAGGTCTGAAAAGCACAAAGTGTAGCATTTTGACATTTTTTCCGTAGCATTCAAAGTTTAAGTGTAGCACTCATACACGATGCAACAAGTTGGTCTCAAAAGCACTCTCACATTTGTTTCATGCACAACATGATGGCCGACTATAAAGATGGACATCTTAATAATTATCACACAGTTTTGACTCCACCTACAAAAAAAAAAATTAAAAACTAAAATGAAACTAATCAATAAGGCAGTAGTGTCACTATCATCTTTAGCGTTTTTTCTTCTGTTTTTTCTTCGTCTCCTTACCAGACTTGGCTTCTTTTTTTGGTTGTTAAGACATTAATCAATGATTTAATGATCTATGTCGTCTCAGTTCCGTCTAAGCTGCTGCTAAGTCCACAAAGCATTCTTTCTCTTTTTTTTTCAGTATTTTTTGTTTTCTGGTGTAGTATTTCACTGAAAAGTGTGATGGTGTAGCTTGGTCAACAAAACCATAGCACGCTGTGTCAAAAAGCATAGCATGTAGCAGCTCTGGACAAAATAGCCTGGAAGGGTTTGGGTGGGAGGGAGGCGGGGTGGGGAGTGAGATAGGGTGTGGGAGGGGATGTCAGTGTTGCATGAGAAACACCAATCATAAGTATCTTTTAACCCCAAAAATCCGTATTTGTATTGCATACAAAACAAATACATGTATTCATGCAAATCTTCACCTTCCCCTCCCCTCCCCTCCCTCACCTTCGTTGCCCTCTTCTACATCCCAATTTCTCTTTGTCCCCACTCACATACTATCTCTCCAATAAATCTTTTTAAAGAAAAAGGAAACACACACACACACACACAGAGAAAAACAGGACTTCTGATGAGAGTTGACAGGCCCATTAAATAAATCTTGAATCTGCACCATCTGCTAATCAAAACATTCACCTTGGTTTGCCAAACTGACCTTTTATGATCCCTGAACCACAAATTGGCGGGTGAAACAACAAAACAGGAGTACTGTGGTAGCAGATTCTTTACGTGGCCTGTAGCCACTGGCTCGGATATGCGCAAACAGGTATCTTCCAAGGTTTGAACTCCATCCCTGTTAACAAAATACAAAGCAGAAATGATCTGTATGAGGTCAGCAGACTGCTGAGCAAATCTATGCTGGCCTGCAAATTGTATGAGGAGGAAAACTTACACATAGCATGGGAAAATAAAGCGGGCAGATGAGATGGAAAAAATACAGAGAAATGGATACTGGTTAAGGAACATACAGAAGAATAATAATGGAATGAGAGAATTTGGACAGACAAGATAGTAAGATGATGAATTAAGGAACATACAGTAGAAGAATAATAATGCATGAGAGAATTCGGCATAGACAAGATAATAAGATGATGAATTAAGGAACATACAGTAGAAGAATAATGGCATGAGAGAATTTGGCATAGACAAGATAGTAACATGATGAATTAAGGAACATACAGTAGAAGAATAATGGAATGACAGAATTTGGGATAGACAAGATAGTAAGATGATGAACTTGGAAACAAAGGGTGGCAGAAAAAGGAATTGGGAAATAAAGACTGATAGAATACAGTGACATGGGAAGAAATGGTAAAAGATTACAGAAATTATGAAAACATGACAGAATAGAAGTATGGGAAATTAAAAAAAAAGAAAGAAGCAGAATAAAGGATGGTGAGAATAAAAGAAGGCAGATCACAGACACAGGGAGAATTAAGGGCAGCAGAATACAAATATGGGGGAAAGAAAGGGAGGCAAAATATGGGGCCACAGGAAACAAAGGGTAGCAGTATACAGGGATGAAGAAACAACGGGAAGCAGAAAACAGGGATGGTCAAACAATAAATAGCAGAATACAAGAATGGGAGAGTAAAAGACGGCAATACATACGGATAGAAAAACAAAGGTTGGCAGAATGCAAGGATCGGGAAATAAAGACTGGCAGACTACTAGGACGGTGGAATAAAGGGTGACAAACAGTATAAGGAAGGGGAAGTAATGACTGAGAATAAAACTGGTGTCTATAAACAGCTGCAAAATGTTGGGGTGGGGAACTGAGGGGTGACAGGAATGGAGGAACGAAGGACAACAGAAATGCTGGGATGGGGGAACAGTGAGTAACTCAATACTGGGATAGTAAAATATACTAGTGTGACAAATATAAGGAGGATGGTAATCCCAGAATGATGATTACACAGATGGGAAAACAAAAGAAAGGAAAGTGCTTCTTCATCCCAGTAAAATATAGTATGACAAATATAAGGATAAGTAAACAGAAAATGATGATTACACAGATGGGAAAACAAAAGAAAGACAAAATGCTTTATATCTTTCCCAATATCTCTTTCTTTTCTATACTTATTTGTGTCGATCTCAAGGACAGGTGAACAGTGAATGATAATTACACAGATGGGGAAAACAAAAGAAAGCAAAATGCATCTCCATATCTTTCCCAACATTTCTCTTTCTTTTTCATGCTTTTCGTTGTCATTCTCATCCCAATTAAACTCCCAAAATAGATTATACATGCATACAGTTCAGTTTTACTTCTGTTATACGATTGTGCAGTTCTAGACCAAAAATGAGAACGAGAGAAGTTTACAAGATATATGTAAAATACTCGGAATACACAGAAGAAATGAACTTTTCCTACAACAGACATCAACATGTGCATGTGTCTGTATGTATATACAAGTATATGTGTCTGCAAATGTGATCATCAGTATTTGCATGTGTGATATGCAAGTTTGTGTGCGTCACTGTTACATATACATATATGTGTGTGCATATGTTTGACATTCTCTATGTATCAATACCTGTGTGTGTGTGTGTGTGTGTGTGTGTGTGTGTGTGTGTGTGTGTGTGTGTGTGTGTGTGCGCGAGTGCGCGCGCATGTGTGCGCATGCGTGCATATGTATGCGTGCGTGTATGAATACAAGTTTGTTTGTGTGAGCGTCTGTGTATGTGTGTGTGAACATGCGTGTGATAAAAAGAGTGAGAGAAAGAGAGCTAGAGAAAAAGAGCGTGACTGTGGCATTGTGTGCAAGTATGTGTAAGTAAGCATGTGCCTCTGCATCTACATAGTCATACAAGTGTGTGGTCCTACAACCAGCTCATCTCAGTTCTCACTCAAATCTGACCTTGTCTGAAGCTGAAATTTCTCCAGCTGACTCAGAATATCATACACAGTTGCCAGGGGTGCCCGAAAGGCATCAGCTGCAATCATCTGCTGGTGTTGCCATGGTGTCACCACTGACTTCACAACTATTTGCTGAATGTAGCCTACAGGTGCTCCAACATACTGAAATAGCCAGGTCACAGAGCATTAACGAATACAATTTCTTGTTGTAAATTGGGGGGAGGGAGGGGGAGGGAGGGAACAATCTATTTCAAAACCACAGACAAATGTGCAAACAGGCATAAGCACATGCACATGCATGCACACACACACATGAACAAATGTGCGAGCGCACGCACGCGCACACACACACGCACTTACTTGCAGTAGCACACACACACACACACACACACACACACACACACACACACACACATGCACATAACATGAGCTCAACACAAGCAAACCATCAAAACAGAACAAACAGATTTCTCTCTTGCAAACACAGCACTCTACATCCTCTGCTCGACAAGAAGACCGTGCCCTTCAAGTCGCAAAGAGCTTGAAGTTAGGAAATGTTACACAAAAAAAAATACAATAACACTGACCCATCTGGGCCTTTTGAGGTCCTCCTTTGACCCATTGCTGGTGGGTGGAGTATACACCCTGGATGGCACAGTGTAGCCTGCCTTGGCTGTCCTGTACTCCAGGGGGGCGTTGCCGGGCAGGGGCAAATTCAGCAGTGGTGAGCTGAAAACAAAAAATGCATCATTCAGACAGAGAGCATTCTCAGCAAAGGCTGACAGAGACTGCATTTGTAGGCACAAGTTTAGTCAGCACTGACACACTAAGAACAAAAATACACTGTCTAGACCAGAGCAGAATTCAACAGCAAACAAATGAAAACTATTTCCTTTTCCATACATGGGCAAATGCAACAGTAACAAACTAAACACAGATTACACAGCCAAGTGGGTGTAACTACAGGCTTAGGATGAAACGAAACGGATCACTTTAACAAACCAAGTGTCCAGTCACCTGTGGTGAACTGAAAATGGACCACCTTTCTCAACACACAGCAGTTCAGCAGTAAGGAACAGGAAATGGGCCGCTCTGCAAAGACTGGTCAAATAAACAGTGATGTGGCAGACAGCACTGCATTTTTCAGGCAGGAAAACAGTTCCAGCAATGGTCAACTGAACACAATCTTAGCAGCCTGGCTGCAGTACATTCACACTTTTTCTGCAGAAGAGTACTGTAAACTGATTTTCCTGCCGGCACTCGGTTAAATTCAGATCTTGCAGACTGAAAACAAACTGATCAAATGCACTGCCAGTTTTGGTTTGCTAGTTTACAGGTTTTATAACTGTAGATCAGCCAACCAAATAGAGCCTTCTCAGGGCTCTAAGACTCATTTATAAGCATTTTCCTTGACTTGTCACATCCGGGTTAGAAAACATGGGAGGGCGAGGGGGGGGGGGGGGGGGGAAGGAATTTCAAGAAAAAAAAAGGAAGAAGAAGATGAAGAAGAAGAAGAAGAAGAAGAAGAAGAAAACAAAAATCAAATGCCACAGAAAATACATAAAAACCATATGGGCAAACATACACAGCAGAACAGACAGCTGTGTCCACTCTGGACAGTGTGTACAACTCTTACTACTTACTACTTAAGTCATCAGATTATTACAGCAAAACAGAAGGCTAGCATGTCAGAATCTGTATTCAGATTTTTTTTTTTTTTAAGTGTAACTAAAAGGGTTTCCAGAATAAGACAGGAAAATGGTGGAAAAAAAAACGCATAAAGAAAAGGAAAAAAAAAAAAACAGTAGAAGACTGTAAAGAAAGACAAAAATGAAAAAAAAAAAAAAAAAAAAAAAAAAAAAAAAAAAGGCTGAGGGTGGCAGAAAATACAGGAAGTTCCAGAAGACTGCAGAGTTATCTGTACTTTAATAACATCTGGCATCCCACGAAGAGTTCCAGTTTTCAGTTTCCCTTCAATTCCAATTTTTCAGTTTCCTTTTAGTTTCCAGTTTTTTCTGTTTCCCTTCAGTTCCCTTTTCTGCCTCAGTCAAATCCTTATCACTTTCTACAGCCCAAACCTAACTGAGGTGCAAGGAGACCCACCATGTTAACAAAATGATGCAGCAGACAGTGATAAGTATGGGCCAAGGGTGACTGGCACAGAACAGTCCGTGCGTGTAGTAGATCTGGGAGATGCGTTGCTTCAGTGTCTTCATGCCTATAGTCAGGTAAGGCAGATGGGCAGACGTCCAGTGACTGGATGTGACAGATGACACTGTTGGTGAGATGACCTCCAAGCTTGGGTCAGCTTTGTCATGGTCTTCTTCTTGTCAAGACTTCCAGTCTGCCTCTGAGCCTCACCTACTCTGCTTCATTCTTTCTCTAGGCTGTGGAAATAAAACATGTTCTGAAGCTGAAATGCACATAACCATGAATGCACAAGAATGTGCATATATACATATATATACAACTTGCACACAATTTAAGGTAGGCATACACACACTCATGTACACACACATTCGCACATATGCACAAACAAATGTGCACACAAATGTACACACATATGTATACATGCATACGCACGCGCATGCGCGCGCGCGCACACACACACACACACACACACACACACACACACACACACACACACACACACACACAAACACATATGCACGCACAAACACACACACGCACACACACACACACACACACACACACACACGCGCACGCACGCATGCACGCACACGCACACACACACACACACACAGAGTCAGGACTATCGACCAATTTGATACACGTATCTTTTGCTATCAAAAATTCTACCAGGTCTATAAATCTCTATCAAAAGTTTGTCCTTGGCCAACTTTGAGAACAGTTAGTCTGACTACACTCTAAAATCAATGATGTCACACACATCCAAAAAGTAAATCCGTATGTCACTATCAATGAATGAATTACAAATCAACAGTAACTACCACTAACACAAAAAAACATCTCAGGCACCAAGACACTGAATAACAGTAACAGACTCACACTGACCTGGTCACGACACTATCATCATGTGTCCTTGTATACACTTGTAATCACAAGACTAATCAGTAATCTTCTTACCTTCCTTTTTCATATTCATAATCATATTTGACTTCCTGTTTTGATTTCTTATTCATGAAACAAATCAAGTTTCACCAAAGACAAAACTACTTTAACGCCCACTCTTGGATTCAGAACATTGAACAATTAAGTATCAAAAGTAAATCATTATAACTTCATCTGTAAATCCTAAATTTACTTCAAAAGCAGAACAATGATTAGTGATATTCACTACAATCGTAACTGAATCTTGCATGTTAGAGCAGCATGATTACAATATCCATGCTCACAAACCACTGGCATGGCCCAATGCTGGATCAACTTTACAGATTTGTAGTGAACAAAAAAAAAAAAAAAGCAATTTCTTTTTCCTTCTGCTTGCTATAAACTGGAAATGTATTCACACTGGGATGGAGATGTAAACTGTAATGCAAATCGAGTAGAATCACATCAGCCATGTGACTGCTGCTTTGATGAACATCGGTATCAGCTGACTGTAAGTGTATCAAACATTTATCTATGTGAGCAATCTTCTCTCGTCTTCGGGGCTTTTCAATGCACAGCACATACAACACATTCTCTCTCTCTCTCTCTCTCTCTCTCTCTCTTATGTGTGGTAGTGGATTATAAAAACGTTCACAAACTCAACGCCACATGAATATTCTACCTCATTAACAAAACTGTTCATGTGATACATTTCTTCTTACCTTTTTTTTTTCCCATTTCTTTTAATTTTTTTCATGATAGTTTAAAAAAAAAAAATGTTTAAACCACCCTAAAAACCCTGTTAGGTTTTGTCTGTCTGTTCATTATGACACATATTTCTTTGCGCCAGTTTGCTTGCAAGCATAATACAACAGAGACATGCATGAATATAAACATACGTCTATATTTGTGCTTCTAATTTCAATGGCACCCACTTAAACATTTACTGAAACAGCAAAACAAGACTCATCAATGCAAAAGTTAAACATTCCCCTGTTCTTCAAGCCAGACATTTTTTTATTATCTTTTTCTTTTTCTTTCTTTCTTTCTTTCTTTCTTTCTTTCATTTCTTTTTTTCTTCTTTCTTTTTAAACCATGGTTGCTGGGGTTTTTCTCAGGTGAAGGGGCAGAGGAAAGAGGGTCTCTATTTCAGTCTGCTGGAAATGTAAGACAGTCATTATGAATTCTGGGGAGAGTGGGTGGAACTCTTAATCTTTTTTTTCCAATGTGAATTTTACAAAATAAACGTATGAAATTTAGCCAACAAGTAAGTGGGATCTGATGTGCAAGCACAGAGATCTCAAAACAACAGACAGGAACAAACTGGTAAGAACTAAAATTACTTACAAAAGATAGCATATCTTTAAACAAAACAAAAAAGCAAATAAAAAATAGTAACAATAAATGTATGATATGATGATTATTGCAATAAAAAAAAACCCAGACCTGTAGAATTGAAACGAATAGAAGATACTGTCTTCAAATGGTTTGTCTCCACACTTTCACAGGAATGAAGATGTATGACACACTTTTCATTCTTGTCAAGTAGCACTCAAAGTATAAATTGATTTTAATCTTTCCAGCAGCTTCAGTTTTACTATATCTTCCAAGCCTCAGAATATCATATTGAATGTAACTTGTTACCAAAGTATTTAGAGTTTGTAGCAGATTAATAAAAAGTATTAGCCTCTATCACCAGTAGCACTAACATAAAAGAATGAACAGCTTCAAATTGTCTACTAATCATTTTTCTAAGATCCACTCAGCCAGTTCTCTTCAACTCCAACCTCATTTTGTCACCCCCTAACCCATAAGCCACTTATAAAATGGTATACAGCTTCTACAAGTTCTGAATATCTAATGTTAAATTCTTGCACACCTCATGGCTTCATCGTTCCATTTCTTCAACTAGCTCCTTCAAGGCTGGCCTTTATTTGATATAGTCATAGTGGTCTCCCAAAGATAACAATACTAACATTACTGCACAGACATACAACCTCAGGCCAAGTACATCAACTCAGCTGTCACTATCAGTGGCATTTGTAAGATCAGGTCATGGCCAATTGCCCATGAGTGGAGCAAGGTCATGAAATGATCTGAGCTAATTTAAGGTCAGATCATGTCAAGAGATGACAATTTCCTTGGACATTATGTAAGTCAGGTTTATTCCACTGTTTGAGGAAATATATGTATCTGGATCTGCACCATGTGCATTAGATAGTTGATCAGTTTCTTTCTTTTTTTTTTTATGCATGTATAACATTGTCAGTCTTATTCTTAAACAGACAGAAAGAGATTTTTTTTTGCCTGATCTAATTATATTTATTCATCTATTATTTACATACAATGTATGTGTTTGTATCTATTACACAATCATGAGCAGGTATCCTGATGGGCAAATGAATTTTTTTTTTTTTTAATGAAAATAAACATAACATGAATGAATCAACTCTATAACTCAACCCAACTTCTTCAAAAACATGAAACAAATTCATTTTAACAAATATTAAACAAAACAATTTCTTACCTTAAAAAACAAAAGGAAAAACAACTACAAAAACAACAACTGCACTAAGTTATGAAAAATTTGAATCCAGGATTTCATTTTTTTTTTTAATAAATCTGTAGATGACTTACACATCCGCATGCGCTTTTAGATGATGACATTAACAGTTTGGTTGCAGGATGAATGTGCACAGTATTTATAAAAATCTTTGAAGTGTCTGAATGCAACATTGACAAAATCTTCAAACAATGAATACTTAACTAGGTGAATGCCATATGCGTCCTGACTTGGGATACTGTTTCCATGACACTGACTATGACTGGCTATGGTATTTAAAGTCTAAATACTCATTCACTTTGTTAGATCTGAAAATTACTTTGAATCATTCAAGCCATGATAAGCACTGCCAAATCCAGATACTGTAGAAGTATTTCCTCTGGAAACTGATAAGCCCAAATCATCCTTTGCACTTGAAAAACTGAGTGTAGCTCTTGGTTATGGATGCTTTTCATTATAGTTCTGCTATTTGGAAGAATAAAATGTAATGTCAGTAAATGTTCAGGTTCAAATTCCACCTGAGGCATATATTCGCACAGTTTTCCCTTCTAAACAGGTTCGATCCAGATCTGATAATTAAGTAATAAACAACAATGGACATTACATAATAAACACACAGAGTGAAAACAGAATGGTAATTATTTTGCAATATGAAATTCAGAGGCTGTTACATTAATGATTTTTCACATGTGCCACAATTGGCCACACTGTTTTTTTTCTGTGAAATTTTAGTTTGAATTATGTCCCTTTATCTGAACACAATAAAATGAGAAAGTTTTATGATGAGAATAAGACAGAGCACCACCTACGTTTACCACTACCTACTATCCGTTATATAGGCGTTAATGTGAAATGAAATGTACCATCCACTGAAGTAATTTATTTCACAATGAACCTAATATAAGGACTAGTTCAAAGACCAAGAATGTAAGCATCTCGATCTACTTTTATTGATTTTCTGGTCATTTCGGGTTTTCCATATCCAATCTTAAAAGTTTTACATTTCACAGAGTTATGTTAGTACACTGTACTAGTGTACATGTGTCAGATGTACTAAAACAGTAAAATCATAATGTGCTCAAGAATCTGTACTGGACAAGAAACACATTGTCCCCCACTCCTTAATCAGGAAAAAAAAAAAGTCATTTCTAGAGTACGAAATCTAAACATTACTTTGTCAAATTATCACAGCAGAATAAATGAATTTTGCTTAGCTCTTCTTAATTGACAAAATGAAAATGTGAAACATGAAATGTGAAAATGTGAAAGTAAGTCTGAAGAGTAAAATGAAATATTGCTGTTTCATTTAACAACCACCTTCACTCATGCACAAATATTTCAACCATGTTCTGCCCGAAGCCACATTTAACACACACCTCATCCACCAACAGTGCATCAAAATGTAAAAACTGCAAGTGGTAACGCACTGACAAAAACACTACTACTGCTTTTCTGTGCTCCAATTCAGTCACTATCACCTTAGTAATAGTAGCAATGAATGCACATGTGATGCCATTATCACAGAATTGTCATGATATATTCATTGATGAAACCCATGAGGCATATAAGATCTATTTAGTATGCAAAATCATTGCTTTCATTTATCAGATCTCCTCTGGAGTTAGGAACACATGACTTCTATCGTTTCTCTGTGCTTCAAATTTAAATACATGCTTTCAAGTTCATTCTCAATTATAACAAATCCCAAATCAATCACTAAAACAAAGTTTTCACTTGAATTTTTTTCAAAGTTGGTGTGAGTGGCTTCATAGTCTGTGAACTGTTTTCAAAATTGTAAACAGTAAGTATTCAGGTTTGTGTAGTCCTTCTTTTTTAGTCACATCAACAAATTGAAGATTTTTATATATGACCAGCCAGAATGTGTAATTAGTACTACATGTAAAATATTTGCAGATGACACGAAAATATATGATTCTGTAACCATCTTAAGTTACAAGATGATACTGATAATATAATTAAGTGGAGTGAAACATGGAATTTATATTTTAATCCAGGTAAATGCAAGGTTATACATTATGGAAAAAATAATCTGGAATATACATATATGTATATGAAATACAATGATGCTGTCTCAAATGTTGGTTCCGTTTCAGAAGAAAAAGATCTTGGGTAACGTTTGACAGCTGTCTGAAATTTGATAAGCACATCAACAATGCGATGATGAAAGCTAATAAAATGCTTGGTATAATTTGACAACCTCTTTCATATTTGGATCCTGAAGTTTTTACATAACTAAGTCATAAGTTAGACCCCACCTGAGTATGGAAATGTGATATGGTGCCCTTACTAAAAAGGCAATTAGTGGATATTGAGAGAGTGCAAAGTAGAGCCACCTTGTAATTAAAAACTTTAAACATATAAGCTACGCAGATAGACTGCGAAGGTTAAATTACCATTGTTAAAGTTCCGACGAATAAGGGGAGACTTGATTGAGACTTCCAAGCTATTTAAGGGACTTAACAGTACAAATGTTAACAGATTTTTTCAAATAACCTCTAATCAAATTACAAGAAATTCTGCTAACAAAATCCAAATTAAATATTGTCACACTAATATTAGAAAATCTTAAATAAATGTCAGCAAACGCCCAGAGAAACGTGGACAAACGAGTCACAAGACAACACACAACGCGTTTCGACCTCTTAGGTCTTCTTCAGGTGAAAACAAAGATGAACAAAATAACGAAAATGCACTTAGCTTTGATCGCTTCAGATTGCTTCTGAGTTCAGCGCAAGGAAGAAGGCGTTGAATCAACGCCTGAAGAAGAGTAGTTCTACAAATTAGCAGTAACAGCGAACTTTTTTTCTCAAACAGGATCAATAACACTTGGAACAATCTCCCAGTCAGTGGTTTCTGCACCATCAGTGGATGCTTTCAAGAGACGACTTTATGAACATTGGAAGAATCTGCCGTCATTGTACAACCCTACTTGCGAAGAATAAATTTTGAAAAATTAAGCTTGCACGCAATGCTCAAAATCAAAGTTAGAATTTGATAGACGAATAGGCTCTTTAAATGTAGAGCCTCAATCGCTCTTAATACGCTCTACTATACTATGCTATGCTATGCTATGCTATGTTATGCTATGCTATAGTATACTATACTATACTTGTCAAACACTCCCACTAGTGACAGAATCGAGCAAGTCAGTCGGCTCAGTCAGTGTCTGTCATTCACCAAGAGTACATCATCCGTCTCTGTAGGATCACATTGAATATTTACCTTCTCCCGGCCTTTGTGTTGTCAGTTACTGGAAATGTTGATTATATCCGCATAAGAAGTATATATGCAGTATTTTCCTTTTTAATTTAAGATTTTGACTCACACGGTAGTATGGCATGACCGGAAATGTTTATAGTTGTTGGCATTTTCGGAGTGATTTTCAGTCCCCCATCCTATTGGTTGCTTGCTGTGGGGGATGAAATATCGTTGTATATTCAAAAATAAGTGAATGAATATATTAGTAAAAGTTGGGGTTTTTTTCCTTGTTTAATGTGTGGTGAACTTTCCTTTTCATGAAGTGGTATTAATCGTATTTTACTGAAGAAAAATAAAGGGACGCAACAACTATGTATTTAAATCAGAAATAGAAACTACCTCCCATAAGCAGACACTGTTTTCATGTCGTTTTATCATTAAAGAAAACAACAAACAAACAAAAAACAACAAACAGGCAAAAAAAAAAAAAAACACGACAAGCATTAGACGGACGAAAAGACCGCATTCGATTTCAAATTCGTAATGAGGGTTGCAACGCTGGATAAAAACAAATGCGATCAAATTAAAAGTACCCACGCCGTGCTTATAAAGGCTACGTGTTCAAAATAATTAAAACATTTACCCAAATGCTCAAACGTTTAATTGTTTGGCATTGAATATTTTTATTTAATGGGGGAGGGGGAGATTGTCTTGTTTGCAAATGGTGCAATGTTCTCAGCCTGTTTCTTTATTGCAATTTTTTTTTTCTCTCTCTCTCTGAGACAGCTCGGCCTTCCTCCATTATTCATTCACATTTGTGACTAATCTATGGCTGTTGAAGACACTGACATCTCTGTGACAAGTATGCAGATTTCTTAAACATGAACTTCAAAAACCCAAACAACCATATCTGTCACATCAAAACTAGCCTCCTCGTTTTGCAGAGCACCATTGCAATGCGTATGACAACTCCTTGTTTCTCAAGAACCAAATCAACTGAGAAATAAAACAGGCTAACTGACAGTGCCTCCGGCCAGGTCGGCAGCTCTTCACAGTAGCTGGGTCTAAGCGCCGGGATCACTAGGCCTAACTTTTTTTTTTTTCACTGGCGTCCTGATCACCAACGGCACAGACCTTAAGAAGAACACACACAACAAACTGGTAGAATCATCAACTCATTGAAGGCGATCACTCTATGGATGGATGTCTGGGACATTGTGACTCATTCAGTAGGCAAATACAGCGCCTCTGTATCAGGTAATCATTAAGGTAAACATTTATCACTTGATATTTTCCGTAGATGCCTAGACAGGACAGCTGCTGTGATCTGATTTCGTCGTCAACCATGAATATTATAATACATTTCTCGCTATGTGTATGAGTGTGTGTTGGTGCGCGCACATGCGTTCACACACACACACACACACACACACACAAGTACGCACGCATGCACACACACGCAGGCGCGCTTTAAAGAGATTAATTGATGCTAATAGCAAAATTGCATCTTTAGTTTGATCAGTCTAGAACGTTGTGCTATTGGGCGAGACTGGTAATGTTTTGGGTTTTCTTTTCAGCTCCATTTTTTTTTTTTTTTCAATGGCACCAAGACTGCATACCCTCGGAATTTTGCAACACGCTAGAGGAGAAAACAGTTGATGGAGATTATTATCAGTGGAAGACGGTGCTCTTGCCGCTGCTTTATTTTCGTTGTATCACTTTCTCCTTACAGTCCCATGGTCACGAATAACAGGTGACCACTATCTCCTTGTCTGCATAGAATGGGAGTGGATGACTGGTTATGCAGACCTTTCAAAATGGGAAAACTGATGTCCAGATATCTTTAGGAAGAGTGGCGTGAGACCCGATACTGTGCTCCTATCAAGTTCATCAAAACAATTGATTCTGATTGAACTCACAGCGCCATGAGCAGAGTGGAGCAAGCCTAGATCTACGAGCCTGAGAAGTGCACCAGTCAAGCCAGCAACTTGAGGAAATCTGCCTTCCAATCACAAGTCCTTGCCAAAGAGGTTGGAGCAAGGGGGGTTGTGGGCTCATCAGCCTATGATTCATGAAACAGCTTGGGATTTCTGAGAAGAGGAGGACCAGAATCCTGAAAGCAATGGTACAGGCAGCTGAAAAGAGTTTAGTTGGATCTGTTCAGGGTGGAACAACAACAACAAAAAAAATCAAATAAAATAAAGGCATACAGCTTACATTTCCCATCTGGTGTCTCACAACAATGTGGGTAAGACGCCCGTCTAGAAAAGCCATGAAATGCCCACCCCATCCAGAAACTGCTGGTTCAGATCCAAGAAGCACCAGGAAGGAAAAGGAAGTCTGACAGCAAAAGGGCATCTAGGAGTCATGACGTGGATGTGGCCCAGCCCCCTTACTGTGTACGACCTTCAAGACCAAAACACTTGTGTGATGGGGATTTCTTCTTTTATGACTTCCTGCTGTCCAAGCTTTCTAATCATCCTGCTTTTTGTTGGTGGGGGTGGGGGGGGGGGTGGGGTGGTTCTTGTTTGTGCTTATGTGCACAATTGTATGTGTATGTACGTGAAAGAGAGAGAGGTGAGGGGGAAGAAGAGGATGGGGGGGGGGGGGGGGGGTGATTAAACATTCTGTAGTAGGTGTGACATGACAATTGATAGCCACACCATCCTCAAACCCCTTCTACTCTGCCACCATCCACCCCCCTCTCTTTCTCTCTCTCTGTCTGACAAACGGCATAAAGACTACTAATCTACATCAAGTCTCAGTCTCTACCCCTCACTGCTCCCACCTCCTCCCCCCCCCCCCCCCCCCCCCCCCCCCCCCCCCCCCCCCCCCCCCCCCCCCCCCCCCCCCCCCCCCCTCTACTCTACATTAATTCCACCCTATCCCACCCCTCACCTCACTCCCTCTTCCCACAATCTGTCAGACTTTCTTTTGAAGAAAGCTGAACGCACTGCGTAGACAATGGGAGTGAAACTAGCCCATGCGTAGCTCCACTCTTCGTTCCCTTCCAATCTGTTTCTTATCTGTTAGCATAGCACTAAAGCCAGGACCCTCTCTCCACCACCCCCTCATCCCCTCTCCCCTTCACTGTAATCACAGGAAAGACGGAAACTTATATGCATGTCTCACACATGCAGGCCATTTAGCTTTATCAATTAGCATGGAGGCTAAACAAAGTCAATGCCAACCGCTAAGATAGAGCGTTCTCAAATCTTCTACCTGTTCCTCAAACTGTAGGTGGTGGGGAATGATCAAAATGATCTCCAAAGCGGAGGAAGCCAATATTGAGGAATCACTGTCGATCAACATAAGAATGCTGCATTCAAGATTTAAAAAATGCATGGAAATCACTTGGAAACTCCATGCATGGTCCATTGAATGTGTGTGTGTGTGTGTGTGTGCTGTGTGTGTGTGTGTGTGTGTGTGTGTGTGTGTGTGCTCTGTGTATGTGAATGTGTTGTTTGTGTGCGCATGTGTATGTGTATTCAGGGAGGTCAGTCTGTAGGAGTATGTGTGTGTGTGTGTGCATGAGCATTTGTGTACATATGTGTGTGCTTGCAAGAGTGTGTGCTCACATGCATGAGTGTGTACAAGTGGGTAACAAGTGCCACACATTGTCTGTCTGACCATTTCAACTGATTACCACTTTTGTTTTCCATTCCTGACAGTAGAATCTGAGATGTAAGGAGACTCCATGACATGATGCTGGAGTAACTCAGTGTGGTGCACCCACCAACTGATAACATTTTTGTGACTAAAGATGCCGTGCAATGGAACTCTGTCTCTCCACTAACAACAGGGCACACTTCGGACGGAAATAGTTTTAGGATTCCTGGCCATAATCATATATGCCGCTAGGTTGCTTTGGCATCACAAGACCACCAGGAGATGCTTCTATTTTCTTTTTTTTTTTTCTTATAACTCCAAATCATCAATAAAAAGGCTACTACTGAAGCATACAAATCTTGAAGAACGCAGCAGAATGAGAAAAAGCGTGAAACCAAAAAGGTTAATTTCAGAGGGCTTAGTCTGTTGTTCCAAAGAGCAATAAAGCATAACACGATACCAACATCAGTGTTGTTTGTTTCCTTCTATTCTCTTTTGATAATGAAATAAACCTCTAAATTTCTGTGTAGGCTTAACACATGTTCTGCAAAATGGTGAAATGTGGTCACTATGGGCAGCATGTTCTATTGCTTGACAAGTCAATACAAGGAATACTGTGCAATCAGTTGATTTGATGCTGACAGGCTGAGTTAATGGAAACTGGAACAGATGATCTTACCAGTTCAGACTTCAAGGCAAAACCCAGCAACCATGAGTCCTTTTTTTCCTTCTCTTAGGCATACCATGGTCTCTTCTTCTTTCTAAAATTTAGAAGATTCTTGCCCATTATCTCATTCTCTGTCTTCTCTCAGTCTTTGCCTTAGTAACAGCAAATACGCGGTTTGAGGGGCCTTCATTATATATGTGTGCAAGTGCATGTGCATGTGTGTGTGTGTGTGTGTGTGTGTGTGTGTGTGTTGTGCGTGCATGCATGCATGTGTTTGTGTGTGTGCATATGCAGAGAAGTTTTTGTTCTCAGATACAGTCAAGCCTTCACACAAGTAAATAAGATAATGAACACAGAATGCAATAATGTGTGCCATATCAAGCAGTTTTAGTTTGTTTGCTTTAAAAGCTTTTCTTAACACTGATATGAACTTTCCTTATCTTGTCTTCGTTGGCAAGTGTGGAAGGCTAAGAATAACACAAAAAGAATTTTGACGTTTTACTGTAAATTTGGTCTACACACAGCATGGTAAGTGCATTAGCCATGAACAGGATTAAGCTGTTATCATTAGATGTGTAAACACCATCAATTTAATTTGTGGAATAAAGAACAGTAATGACTGTATTTCTCTTGCAAACATAAAATCAACACAATTCATGTGTATTGCAAAAAAAATTTTAATTCATGAAATCACCAACTCTTCAGACCTTGATCACAAATTTGTGCAAAATAAGTCAGTCACACAATATGTGGCTACCTCTTTTTACGCCTACAATTGCTGACTCAATCATGTACAGCCTTGCTTGATAAATGGAAAAGAAAGCAAGAAGAATGAAAACATATTCAATGCACATGATCTGCTTATATTTCAAGATTAAGTCCACCACTGTCATGAACAAGCATGCAAGCACTTTCAGGTGGTCAAAATCAATAAAATAAAATAAAATAAATAAATAAATAAAATTTGACCCTTTAGTATCCAAGTGATAAACAGTTAACACTCTCCACCATTCTTGCTGTCATGGCACTGCAGACAGAAACTCAAGTAGAACTCATAAAAAACATGCAGTCAGTTTCCTTCATGTGTCCTTGCACTTTCTTGCGTGTCTACCAGATCAGTCACAGGATATGTGTTTCATGACAAGGGGCCATTTCCCAACAACAAGAAATAATCGCTTTATAACACTCTTACGCAGCTTTAACAAAGGACCGAGCAACAGGTCAGACAGCCATCAGCTTTGTACAGCTCATCAAATTCTACGTCTATCCAAGGAACAGTCAAGCTGGAGGTCAGCTTCTGAAACATACCAGCAAAAAGCATATACTTCATTTCGTCAACGCGCCGTTTTTTTTCTATTGCAAATCTTCAGAACATCCTTGAAGTTCTAATGTATTTCATTCATTTGTGTATAATGGAACACCCCAATCCACTTTAATGTTGATAATCCCTGACTAGAATATCATGGCTACTCAAACAATCACACTCCAAAACATTTTTTAAATTGTGGGGAAATACCTTAAAACTATTCTGGATATTTAAAATGACGTTGTTCTGTACTTATTTTTCAGTCCCCCCCCCCCCCCCCCCCCTTTTTCAACCCATTCTCTTCCAAAGGGATGATTCCAAATATTCACCCATGCACAGCCACAGCTGGGTTCACTCTGCCCCACTTCCCAGGGCATCACTCCATGTGGAGCAATCAATGTTAGATTGTCTTGAGGCCACCCACTACAGGAGACCCTGCACAGGTGCTGAGTTACCTCGGTGTTGTTCAACTGTGACCATTGTGTTTTTACACGCATAGCACACTCACTGCAGATAAAAGCTGATCCAGCTGACAATGATTTTAAAGGAGACATATTGCTGCCCGGAAATACAACTGCCATAACTCAAAATTTTTTGTGCATTTTTTGAGATTTTTGGTATACTATAAGAGCGGGCCAAGAGGGCATAATGTAGCCAAGTCCCAATCACATTATCATAAAAATAAACATGCTGTAATCAAAATACTTGTACCATAACTCAGCTCTCAGAATATCTTGTGTTTGTTCATCTCCTGTAAAATTTGATTTTCCGACTTAGGCAGTTGTATTTCCGGGCAGCGATTATATTACAATCAAATTCTCTCTCTCTGCAGAGGAGACCTCACTATCTATGCTCAGGGCTACATCACAGTTCCTCCTCTCAATGATATTGCATATGATTATGTAAAAGATAGCTTAAATCAAATTCTCAGCTACACCAAAATTTGGCGCTGTAAGGTCACAACATGAACGACCACCTTCAAATACTCTTTTTTAAACAACAAATGCTGTTCCTCTCGTCCCATCCTTCCCACCATCCCCATTCTCCCTTTCCTATTCCTCCTCCTTCCCCTTGTTCTCCCCTCCTCCTTTCCCCTTCCTACCTCTCTTTAGATCTGCATCAAATCTTGACGTTCTTCTCTCTCCTCCTGTCACCCATATTACCCACTCTCTACCTCCTCCCATTTCCCTCCTTTCCCTATATTTGTCTTCAACCGGCTTGGAATCCCAAAACATCATTTTGCTTTGCCATATTATCACATTAAAAACACAAATAAAAAGCAACTGGCTTGCACAAAAGTGGCTTGATCTTGATCTACCCGTATGCTGAGTCACCCAACCAAACTTGGAGAAAATGAACTGAAAACTGGATTTGTAAAAGAAGCAAAAAACAAACAGACAGACTGACACACAGACAGAACATGATTTATGTTATACATTTCAAGATAAGGAATGAGATGATCATGATGCAGAGATCAATTCTGGTTTGAGACTACATGACAGGGCTGTTTCCTTATGCTTCTTCGCTACTATATCCCCAGTAAAATGGAGAGTCACTTGGAGAACTGGTCAGAAAACATGAGCATTCAGAATATGAGAAATACCAATCCAGATACCAGTCTACCTGTCTGAAAAATTGCTTGAGGTTTCAAGCACTCAAGCAGGTTACATGCAACTATCACTGAAGCACATTATCAGAGTAGCACTGGCATGCATACACACACTACACTCCACACATACAGATACACACATACACATGCATACATACTTGTACATGAACACACGGCTGTACACACAAACACAAATACCTTAAAGTCACTTCCAAGTTCTTTCTCTGTCCTGGTCACCACCCTCCCATTAATAAAGAGGACATTAGCTGACAATTCTTTTTCCAAGTGAACAACCCGTACTCCCCCTCTTGCTGCTTCCTGAAGAACCTGTACAGAGAACAAAAACCCTTACCAACCTCCTGGACCAGCATTCATGCTGATGTCATCACAGAACTGAGAACCGGACAGATGGTCATGAGCAGACAGTAAATACATTCATAATGTCATGTTCTCTTAAGACGCTGTAAGCCTTTAAATAGGCTATTGGCTTAACCTGAATCCCAGCCCAGTGGTCCTAATACAGGTGTGGAAGGATGTAAGCTGGGGTTAACTGAAAGCATCACAACTCCAAAATGCTTCAACTGACCTGTGTAAGACTCACAGGGGCTTCACATGTTGGAATCTTTCTTAAATCATTTTTCTATTTTCAGTGTCGGTGAACTTTTGAAAAACCCTTTCTGAATTGTGTGAATATATTTGAGAAAATCATACCTTAAAATCAACGATACTCCATGCTGACTGTGCAACTTTTCTGTAAATGTTGTATCACGAAAGAATGCTTCTGTTCTCAAGCCAAAGCTTATGTGAAAGTTTGATATACATATTAAACAAAGATAATGAAAGAAAACAAAATAATGTAAGAATTACCAAGAATCAAAAGATGTTTGAGTTGTTTTCAGGCCTTTCCTATCTAAGCAGAACCAGCCCTTGACTGGAGTGATAGTCACCAGTCCAGATGGGGCAAAGTGTGGGTGTATAAGCTGGGGGTCAGCCCACAAAAAAGGTTCAAGTTCTACATTCTTTCAACTTAAAGGTGATAAACAAAACCTGCAGCCCCAACTTGTAGGAGGAAAAATTGTTATGAGTGTGGGACCTAGTCATTTGCAGCAGAAAGAAAGTGAAACCAGCATGCACAGAGTGCTTATGATTATCATCATTTTGAGCGATGTTTCAAACACTGACATTATGTACCAACCAATGGTGAAGTATTATGACAGCGAGTTGTCACTCTTTGAAGAAATATTTTTGTGAAGTGCTAGTTGTACATCCATGTCATGGTGATAGTGGAAGTGAAATTTGTGTGGATTGTACCTTGTATTCCTGAATTAGGGTGGCAACCATGATGAAAACGAACATTTTGTGAATGATTCAACACCCATCCTGCTTCAAATTTGACAAAGTGACTGCTCGTTATACATTTTCATTGTCCTAAGTGTTGTTTTATTTGTCTGAAAAAGACCTATGAGGTCAAAACGCGCTCCATTTTGTCTTGTGATTCGTTTGTCCACGTTGTTTGGTGGAGTTCTTAAAGATACTTTTTAAAATGTGTTTCAAAGTGTCAACTGTAGAGAGAATTTGTGAACACTTACAAAGTGGAAATGGTATTCGGCACTGTCTTGTTGAAGCAAAGTGTCATGGGAGGTTTTTGATTTTTATTGTGTAGTTAATCTATGATTTTGCCTTTGCCACGTTGATGATTAAAGGGGGTTTTGTGTGTCAAACACTCCCTTGTGGGTGTGTACAGTTGTCCTTCATGAACTGTACAAAAAAAATTTTTTTAATTGTTGGAATTTTTTTTTTCATTTAGAAATCTATAATAATTGTTCCCAGACCATTTCTTGTTATCTTCTCTGGAAACAATGTTTTGTTATCGGTGTTTATTTCAACTCTTTGATGCTGAAGCACATTCTGTCTCCAGACTTGTTCATCCTTATGGGAGCATGACGACTTATTTTTCTAAAACGTTAACATGATGGAATGGGTTAAAAGTCTAACCAAAAAAAATCCCCATTTTCAGCCACTTTCTAACAGTTTTCCACAATTATTGTGACACACCCACACCGTTGGTGGTGTACTCTCCCCCCCCAACCTCCCCATCCCTCCTTCCGCCCCCCCTCCCCCCCCAAAAAAAAAACTGACATGACTGCCCACCACTGGATACCACTTTTTATAAAAAAAAAAAATAAATAAAAAACTGGAGTGTACTATCTTCTCTGGTAGGGTGTCTCTTTGTAGACTGATGGTGCAAAAACTCTGACAAGACATGTTTGCATGTGATTGTGTAAAAGGAACCTGGACAAGTGATATGAAAGAATGCCACAGACAGGCCACAGAAGGTTTCCAAGTGGGGTGATGGCAGGAGGAACTTGAAACATGATCAAGATCAAAGCAGAAGCTGAACTTCATTCATCCAAGACCAAATTTTTCACCCAGACTGAACAGATAGGTGACCGTCTCTTTATCCCTTGTTTTCATAGTTTTGAATGTTGTTTGTCGTGCCTGAAGAAGACTCAGTACTTGGAAAGACCTTGTTTTTGTTTTGTAATTTGTTACTTTGTTTGTGGCCCAGTGATTCTGTTTCTGCGCGCGCACACACACACACACACACACACACACACACACACACACGTACACACTATTTTGACCCTGGACACAGCAGCTAACTGCTCCACTGCAGAGCACGCACACACACACACACACACACACACACACACACACAAAAACGTACACACTATTTTGACCCTGGAAACAGCAGTGAACCCTTCCACGGCAGAGCAAATGCATCTTACCTTCAGTACCGTCAGACCATCTCCATCGCCACCGACAAGGATGAGCCCATCCTGGGCCAGGGTAGCCACACTCTTCAAGTGCAAGCTTTTTGCAATAGGTATCCTGGTCACCGGGATCTCTGGAAACACACGCTGAAGGCTCTCTGCCCCTGCTTTGTTGGTGCGGGTACTCTGACCAACAAAGATCTCTTGACCTGTTCAGACACAGATACCATACTGAAAGGAATGTCTTAACATCCCTCTGCCCTCCCCCCAGAAAACAAAACAAAACAAAACAAAAGCAAACCCAAGAAAAGCTTTAACTATCCAAATACAATATATGACAGTGAAGAAATAAGTCTGCCTTTGAATAGACTTTGTTTTCCGTGTTTGTAATTTACAGTAATTAACACCAAGGCAAACTACTATTTGGAATTTATGCCATCTCATTTTCATGTAGCTGTCCTAAATTAAAACCATCTGGGTTCTAACTGTTTTCACTATCAACTATGTTGGTCTAGCCAAGCTTATACTGAGATGCAGTTTAGTTTCATAGGTGATTTCTAAACTCTTCATGTAGGCAGGGATTAAATCTGACTCAAGAAAATTCAAGTAATGTTCTCAAAACTCTGAAACATAAAGATGTCATAGAAGTGTATTTTTTAGACTGAAAAATCAGTATGCTTTTTGCAGTTTTGTTCAATAATCACACAGTAAAAGTGAGGGGAAAGTGCTGGAATCATTGCATCTTATAAAACCCATGAGTTAAATCCATGTGTAAATTGAATAAATAAGAACAGTACACTCTATTTCTTAATTTTTAACCCTTCCCCCTTTTTTTTTTTCTTCCTGATCATCAAAATAATACTTGCAACGAAATTTGAGATATATCTCTGCATGATAAAGTGTCTAAGTGTCTATGAAAGGTAGTGTTCCTTTGTCTCTCTGCTTTCTCTAACAGTGTGCAAAGCATATCAAATGCTGAAGGCAAAGGCTACCTGTAAAAAGAACATCACCACCATCCAGTTTGGCTGTTGGGTCATCAAGCTCCTGGATTTCCAAACCAAGGATTTGAAGACATTTTCTTACTGCTTCTGCCTACACACACACACACACACACACACACACCACAACACACACACACACACACACACACACACACACACACACATTACATATTTTTGTCAACATTAACATGAGGACCTAACTGAAAGGTTTAAATGTAGTTATGATTTAGGATGTTTTCTCTCAAAGCAGAGATCAAAAGCTAGAGAAAATGAGAAATGACAACAAAATGCTACTTACCATAATTATTTATACAACTACTAAAGAAGCTGTTTTACAACACTGAGATGAAATCAACATGCCTGATGTTGAAATTCACTTTATAAAAACACCCATGATACACCATCTATTTATCAATAAAAAAAAAAATGATTTGATAGCATGACCTTTTCTCAATACAAAAAATATCAGTTTTTAGGGCTGCAAAACAATATTGACCATGAACAACTTCATCAAACACTACCAAAATGAAAAAAAAATGTATTCAGAGTCAAAGGAAACATAACATAAGTTGCAAAGCTTACATAGTCATTGAAACCTGGCTCTATATGCAACCTATCATGTACATAACATCCACTAAGAACACACCTGCTCGTATACTTTTGCCTCAAGTCTTAATACAACACAACACACATAACTTTCAGCCACATAATCAGATGAAGAACAGAACAAATACAACAGATAAGGAAGAACAGAAAAAAAACAGTAGCTCTGCCATCTTAACTCACCATGGCAATGACAGTAATTACCTCATTCCTTCTCATTGGATGCCCAGGCTGTGTCAAACATGCCTTCTGTCCAATCACTACTACTGTGTCCTCAACAAAAACACAGTCTGGATTCACTTCCTCTGCTGGAAGGGCGGTGACCTTCAATCCACAGGACTCCAGTGTTCCTTTATAGTTCTTCCACTGCTGTTTTGCACGCTCCTGGGATATCAGTTGAGAGGCATTTGATTTGATGGCATGCTCAGCAAAGCTATGTGGAAGCTCTCTTACAATGGCATGGCAGTAACTGAAACCACGACAGCCCAACAGCAAAGATGAGGTCTTGAATAGCTGCCGCAACATCATCTGTAACCAAAAATGAACAAATATCTGAATCTGCATGCCTGCAACTCTTAGCTTTTAATGACTATTACATACCAGGCATATAAGAATATGACAGTGTACTATACATATCAGGCATATAAAAAAAATGACAGTGTCCTTTCAAAATTCATGGGAAAAAAAGTAAAGCAGAGTTGCATTTGTGTTTTGTTTTGAAGAATAGTGGATGAGGAGCAAGACACAAAAATGAAGGAAGGTAGAAGAGAGAAAAAGGCGATGGAGAGGAAGTGGATTGATAGGAAGAAAATCCTGAGACTATTTTTTCTAAGAATTTAACATTATTAAAGATAAGTCATATTTTTATTTAGATAGTGACTGTGTAGCCCCATGTACATAAGATAAGCTATTGACAGAAAGAATCTTTAAAAATACTTAAGAATTTTTTTTCATCATCTGGTTATCTTCTCTAACTTTAATTTTTGAGTTCTTTCCATCCATAGATTATCTTCTCTTAACTATGGCTGTGTAGCCATTATTGTACAATTTAAAAGATCAGCATCATTTGCTGTGTAGGTCAACACGATCTGTCAAAGAACAAAATATGTTAATACTGGTTGCATTTCTAGAGCTACAGAAATACACACACAAAAGTTGGGCAAATGTCAAGACTGCCACTCCATTTTCACTTCATACATCTTTCAAACATGGCTGTTCAAATCAGATTCCATTCATACCTTTTATGCAAATTTATTGTGTATCGACTTCGAATCTGTAAAGTGATGATGCAAAGGGTAAGGGTTAGACTATTGGATTAGAGTGTTATATTAGGGTTTTCCCAATTCCCCATGCCTGTGGTAGAGTTGAAAGGTAGGTAGAACAACTTCTTTCCCCATCATTGAAAACAAAAATGTATGCATAAACTTGACATTAGTTTCAGAATCTTCAACTGCTTGAAAGTGGACAGTTAAGCAAGAATAAGAAAGACATTTGCTTAAAAAAAAATGTGAGTAAAGAGAGCTGAAGAGGAGGAAGAATCTAGCTTGTATAGTCTTCTGACATTATAAAAATAATTTTCACTGCCTAGGTCTCTAGACCCAAACACAATTATATACCTGAAGGGCTGAATATGTGCCAGAACTGTATAGTGAGGGGCACAAACTCTGACAGGTTAATCATTCAACATACATCACCTAACACTTTGTTTTACATCATGTTGTGGATCTCTTCAAGGACCTATGCTCTTTGTGAAGGAATAAAGCCTAGCCAAACATCGTGGCTCTCCGGAGATCCATACTTTTTGTGAAGGAATAAAGTCTTGCTGTACATCATATGTCTCCGGGAACCCATGCCTATTCTAAAAGAATAAAGGCTTTTGTTCTTTTGTTTACTTAAGGGCAAAAAATTTTGGTGCTGTTGCAGAGCCATATGTTATTCATATCATATCATATATCATATCTGTAACCTTTTCATACAATATCAACAAAGACACGTTGAAACTTAAAAACGGGCTTATTTTTCTGGTCTCCCGCAAACCTTCGTAGTCGGTTACACAGATCTCGTACAACATCCAAATCTCGCATAATAACGTACTTAATTAAGTCATGTGATTCTAATAATAAACCAGTCTCGATATACTACAATCTCTCCCTTGTTTAGAATAATATTACTAACTAAAACAGTAAACTTCCTATACCCAGCGTTAAAACTCATAACTTTTTTTTTTTTCTTTCTTTTTAAACACCATCATCAAGTCCTAAATTCTTTACACTCATCTCTAAAATTAAAACACCTTCTGATTCACTCACTCACTCTCTCATTCCCCTTTACAAACCAAATTCTGCATGACATTTGAATTTAACAGCTAGTGCTCTCACTCTCCTTGTTGAAATATAGTTCCGCGCACAAAAATTAAATTTCTAAACAATATTGAAATAACTATCCACTCAAACAAATGATGAACATCATGACATCAATTTTAATGTCTACCTAGTCACAACATAGTCTTTGAACTTTTCTGGTAATCTTTTCACTCTTGTGGATTGTCTGACAGGTTGCATTTGTGACTGTGCAGTTTCTATCTGTGTGTCTTGTGATTGTGTAGTTTCTGTCTGTGTATCTCCATGTTTGTCAGTCTGATCAGCTATTTCTTTCAGACTACTCTTTTGTTCTGCATCATGTTTTGCTTCTTTGCTTATGAATTTCTTCATGTGTGCCACATTTCTTTTGTATTGTGCACCACTGACTGGTGACTCAATCAGAATTTCTGATCCATTCTTTGAATAACTTTGTATGGTTCTGGTTCAAAATTTGTTGAAAGTTTGTCTTGTTTTCTTTGTTGAAGTAAAACTTCATCACCTACAGCTATTTCACTGTTTGTTGCCTTGCGTTTTTCATCTGCATATTGTTTTCCCCATCTCTTTTTGGATTCGGTCTCGGTCTCGAATGCTTTCATCCATTTCAAACTTCAGGAATCAATCTCCGGCAGTTTTGTTCGAAGTTTTCGTTTGTAAAACAGTTCAGCCGGGCTTACACCTGTAGTTTGGTGTGTGTAGTTCTGTACGACAAAAGGAATTTGTTCAGCTCTTTCTTCCAGTTTTTTTTTCCTTCAGCTTGTGCAATTTTGATTGCTTTCATCAGAGTTCTATATTTTGGCGTTCCACTTCACCATTGGCTTGTGGCCACAATGGTGTTGAAAATCTGTGTTCAATGTTATTTTCGCCATGAATTCTTTGAACTCGGTGGAAACAAACTGTGGTCCATTGTCTGATTTAATGGAGATTGGTATTCCATGTCTTGTGAACAAATTTTCAGTTCTTCTATAATTCTACCTGCAGTGGTAGATTTCAGAACAGCAATCTCAAAAAATCTGCTGAAGTAGTCAACGACTACGAGAACAGAATCACCGGAAGGAAACGGTCCTAACAGATCAATGGCAGAGATCCTCCCAGGGACCTTCTGGCATTTTTGTTCGAATCATTGGCTCTGGTACAGATGGTTGACTGACTAATTGACATGCATGACAAGATTTAACTTGTTTTTCAACATCTTTATCCATCCTAGCCCACCATACTTTTGTACGGAGTCTTTTTTTTTTTGTCTTAGTAATTCCTTGGTGACCCTCATGAGCGATTTCAATCACTCTTTCACGCAAACTTTCCGGAATGACAATGCGAGTTCCTCTCAAAATCAGCTTTCCAAGACAGGTAAGTTCATCACGCAGTGTTTTGTATGCCACATTAGGACACTTTTCCCACTTTCCTGTCTGAATACACTCTCGAACTAAACCTAGCTCTTCATCTTTTCCTGACTCTTCCTCTATTTCACGAGCTGTCATTGCAGTTGGAACAGCTTCTTTTGCACAGAAATAAGCATATTCCTCCGCAACATTCCTATCCTGACATGTTTTGTTTTCTGCAACAAGTCTTGACAATGAGTCAGCGATATTCTGAGATCCTGGTTTGTACTCAACCTTAAACGAGTAACTCTGCAGCCTGAGTACCCATCTTTCAATTCGAGCTGATGGTTTTGATCGCAGCGAATAAATGAACTGAAGAGGTCGGTGATCGGTTTCAAGTGTAAAAAATTCACACCAACACATACTGATGAAACCGTTCACAGGCCCACACTATAGCGAGAGCCTCTTTTTCGGTCTGTGAATCTACGTTCAACCGCAGTCAGACTTCGGCTTGCATAGAAAATGACTCGCTTCACGCCATTTTGTACCTGAGTGAGAACAGCACCTAATCCTACTGGACTAGCGTCTGTGACAATCTTTGTCTCTGCGTCTGGATCAAAGTATGAGAGATTTTCTGACTTTGCAAGGTCATCTTTCAAAAGCTGAAATGATTTTTCTTGTTCCGGTCCCCAGCGAAAAACGACATTTTTCCGCGTCAATTTCTGAAGCGCTTCTGCTTTTGTTGCGAAGTTCGGAATGAACCGAGCACTGAAATGAGCCAGACCAAGAAAACTTCGGACTTCTGACACGCAGGTTGGTCGCGTCGCATTTTTCACTGCTTCAACTTTGGCAGATGTCGGACCAATTCCTTTTTCCGACAGCATGAATCCCATGAATTGTAACTCTGACATACGTACACGCACTTGTCTGCGTTCAAAGTCAAACCATTCTCTTTCAGTGTTCTCAAAACTGCATCCAGTCTATGGTCATGTTCTTCTAGTGTTGTGCCATAAATGATTATATCATCTGTCATGTTGCGCTGTCCTTCGCAGTCTCTGAGTATGTTTTGAATGGTATACTGGTATATTTCTGGTGCGGATGTAACACCAAACATCAATCTTTTGTACCGAAACAAACCCATATGAGTCGCAAATGTTGTGACATGACGCGATTCTTCTTCCAACTCGAGTTGGTGAAAACCCCATTTTAGATCAAGTTTTGAGAAAACGGTGCTACCATTCATTTCAAGAAGTGTTTCCTCGATTGTCGGAATCGGAAATCTTTCGCGTTCAATTGCCTCATTTGCCTGCCTCTGTCAACGCATAAACGAATGTCATCTGTGTTTGCTTTTGGCACGACAACAATTGGACTAACCCATGTTGTAGGACCACTGGCACGTTCAATGATATCAAGCTTCTCTAGCTCTGCGATTTTCTTTTCAATTTTCGGACGAAAACTGAACGGCACGCGTCTCGCATTTTGAACAACTGGCTTTACGCTGGGTTTTACATGCAGTTTGATCTGTTTATCTTTCAGTTTTCCAAGCTCTCCAGAAAACAAGCTTTTGTACTCTGCTTTAAGTTCTGGTTTTTCACTGACTGAACATGTAACATCTGGAGGCAAACCAAGTTTTAGAACACCTAACTGTTCTGCAGTCTCCCTTCCCAAAAGAGAAACATTACTTTTTTCTTTTTATCACTATGAATTCTGCTGTGTTCTTCTTTGTGTAACCTGAAATGTTTACATCTGCTGTAAATGTACCAACAATTGTCAATGGTTGTTTCTGGGCAAACGCAAACAGTTTTTTGTGTGTTGTCTGTCTGCTTTCTTTGTAGTGTGACATTTCACTTTCTTCATCTTCATGTTTTGCCATGTTTGCCTATCAACAATTACAGCTTGCTCCTGAATCTACCATCATGGGTACACATACATCACCAACAACCACATCCATCATGCACTTCCGTCCACTTCCATTCATAAATGCATATCATCATCAGAACCAAAAACAATGTCATTCTCTACAGTAAATGTAAAGTCATCATCATCATTGTTTGTATCGTTCTGTACAGTGTTCACTTGCTTTGGCTTTGATTTGCATACACAAGCAAAATGTCCAGGTTTCTTGCACTTAGAACACGTTTTTCCCTTTGCAGGGCAGGCCTTATCTTTAGCAAAATGACCTACTTTCCCACATCTAAAACAAGTTTTATCTTTCCCATGTGTTCCCTTAATATCAACCTTTGGATTCTTTGTTCCTTTCTTACTGTTTGTACCCATACCCCCCTACAGCACCCACAACTGTTTCAGAAACACCACCCCCCATCATTGTCTTGAACTGTGAAAGGGCTGCTTCATGGGCTTGGGAGATTTCTAACAGCTGTTGCAAGGTCAAGTCCTTTTTCTCCAGTAGTAGTTTTGCTTTTAATCGTCTGTCAATACACTTGTCAACACACTGGTCTCGGATGTTTTCTGCCACCTTGTCGTCAAAGTTGCAATTAGCTGCTTGCTGACGAAGTCTTGTGACGTATTGTGAAGTTGTCTCGCCCTCTTTTTGTTCCATTTGACGAAATACGTGTCTCTCGAACGTTTCGTTTCTTTGAGGCTTGAAGTAGGTGTCAAGAGCAGTAACGGCTTCGTCATAGGATGCACCTCCTTCCAACGTCTCGAAGATCATTTGCACTTCAAGTCCAGCACAATGTAGAAGTAAAGGCTTCTTCTGATTTTCTTGCACATCACCTCTAGCTGCTACATAAAGTTCAAAGCTCTTTTTCCATCGAGCCCATCTCGTCGAAACACTCGAAGGATCGCCTGCTGGGTCAAACGAACCAACACAGGGAATGTTCGCAGCCATCTTTGTAGATCTAGATCTCTGACGCCGGTACGAGTTTGACAAAAATGTCCACTAATCTGCTGCCGAACGAAGAAAGCACTTGCCGACTCGAAGTCTCGTCTTTCACAATTTTCCTCGTCGCCAATTTGTAACCTTTTCATACAATATCAACAAAGACACGTTGAAACTTAAAACGGGCTTATTTTTCTGGTCTCCCGCAAAACCTTCGTAGTCGGTTACACAGATCTCGTACAACATCCAAATCTCGCATAATAACGTACTTAATTAAGTCATGTGATTCTAATAATAAACCAGTCTCGATATACTACAATATCAGTGGCATCTTAGGCATTTCCAGCCTTTAGCCTGCTCAATGTAGAATTATAAGTTTTTTGAGGGAAATATTTTGGTCTTTTTCTCATACTTTTGTAAAGCACGTAGTATGCATGGTTTTAAACATTTTTTTATCAATGAAAGTCAATAATTATATGTTTGAAACACACGGTGTACCCAGTGTTTAGCAAGATGGTTTTTGGAAGTATTAACAGTTTCTGCTTCAACAACACTGACTGGCAAGTTATTCCAAGTATTAACAATTCTTTAGTGAAAAAGTTTGCCACTTTTGAAGTTTTACTAAATTTTTTTTGTTAGTTTGAACAGGTGCCCTCTACTCGTTGATTCTGTATTCAACTGAAATAGTGTGCCAGAGGTTTCAATCATTTTAATGTCATAATAATTTTTCTGGGAATTGCTTAAAAACTGTTTGTTAAGTGACATTTATAACTGGGGGTACATTGATAACCACGACTTACGGCCATGGCTTTGATTTAAAGCAGCGCTGAGCGAAGGGATTTTGCTTTGTGAAATAATCTCCATCTGTGGAAACAAATCCTTCACTTGACGACAGGTTGCTTTCCGACGTCAATGACGCAAACCCGGTCAGTCATGAAATAAGTTGGGGGATTGAGAAGGAGGCAGCGAGAGATCAATACAATATCTAGCATTGAATGTGCTATTACCATGTGAGGTTTGAAAAAAAGGCGCATCTTGCAAATGCGCACGCTACCGGCTAGCGACGACACGCACATAGCCTTAACAAAACCTCATCAACACTCAAACCAGTGCGATGACAGGACCAGCAGTCGTCTGCTACAGCCCGTTGCCGCACAGTTAAGACCGGCCAAGCTCACCTTCCCCGCACCATCTGAGCACATGGAGAATCATCAGCACTGATACTGCACACAGCCTCTCAGCCAGAACTCTCCCAGACTTAACTTTTCCCTCCCTCTCTCTCTCTCTCTGTCTCTCTCTCTCTTAATCAGCTTTCCGATAAGCGGTAGAGTAGCATCGGGCGGTGTCACAGCAGAAACTGTCCCCACCCCCACTTCCCAAGTTGTCGCCCAGCAGAACTACTATGGCTGGTCCACACTCCCATCCGCTCTCACACACGTAGCCAACCACACATCTGACTCTTTCAATAAACACAAATCAAAGTACCACTTACAATATTCTACTTCCCCGGAAAAACAATGAAAGTAATTTTCCTTTTCTTTTGCGCCTCACTCTTTGCGAGCGGAGATTTTAATCTATCATTTTTTTCCCCTTTGTTCAATACCCACAATCCGCCTCACAATATAACAAAATTCAAAACATTTCACAAACTTACATTAATATTATTTTTACTTTTTTTTTTTTTCTAGGTCACTAGTTGCTGATCCCGCCCACATACATAAAACACTATATGCACACAGATGCCAAATCTCAATTGTCAAAACGTCTTTTTTTTCTTTAAAGAAAATCTACCTATCATGGCAGCGGACACCACACCCAAGGCCGAGAAGGGGTCGTCGGGGTATCAAAACCAGGGCGTCAAGGGCCGATAAGGGGCTGCCAGCTACAGGGTAGTAGTAGTAGTAGTAGTAGTAGTAATAGGGACTGGCTCAAAAGTCTAGGCCTCGCGGCCTATGTACGCCCCCTCTTTGACAAATACTTTTTGTTAAAAGTATAGGTGTTGAATGCGCAATTGTCATTTTGTTACACTATGCCTAATATGGCATTTTAATCATCAAAATGGTTGAAATGTTCCTTATACTTTGGAATTACATCCAAAAGATTCTTGAACTTGCTAGTGTCTTCTGCAAATTTTATGTTAGTAGGGAGTTCATTCCATAAAGGGGCTACTCTGTATGAAAAGGAAAATTTTCTTCTGTTAGTACGACAGTGCTGAATAAATATCTTTTCTTCTGCATTTCTTGTGATGTTATGTTGTGGAAGAGAAAAGAGTGAGTCAACGCAAACATCATCAAATACATTAAATATTTTGTAAGTCTGTATAAGATCACCTCTTGTCCTTCTGCCTTTTAATGAATGTAGATTCAAATATTGTAATCTTTCTGCATAAGATTTATCTTTGCATTCGTTTAATAGCTTTGTAGCACGTCTTTGAACTCTGTCTATTTGTGATGACTGTCTTTCAAGTATGGGTACCAAATCGCATTTGCATATTCCACATGAGGTCTCACAAAGGATTTATATAGTTTTCGGAATGCCTCCTTATCCAAGTAAGAGAAACTTCTCCTTATGACACCCAACATTTGATTGGCTTTATTAACTACTTTGCCAATATGTAAATCAAAAGACAACATGCTATGGAAAGTTACTCCCAAATCTTTTTCTTCTTTTAAGGTCTTTAAGTTCTGTAAGCTGCCATTATGTCTCATATAATAAGCATGTTCTTGGTTATTTTTTTTCCAATATGTAGCACACCACATTTAGAGATATTGAAATACAGATTCCATACATCTGACCAATTTTGGATTTATAAAGATCGTTTTGTAAATCTGAGAATTGTGAAGTTTTATCGTACAGTTTTGTATCATCAGCAAATATTTTACAGGTGCTTTTTAATGATAATGGCAAGTCATTTATAAATACTGTGAATAATATCGGGCCCAAGATGCTACCCTGAGGTATACCACTTAGAACCTTAGCTTTATTTGATCTTTCGCCACCTACTCTTACAAGCTGTACCCTATTTGTCAAAAATCTTGTATCCATTTTAATAGTTTGCCAGTTATACCATAAGCAGATAGTTTGACAAGTAGCCTTTTATGTGGTACAGTATCAAAAACCTTCTTAAAACCTAAGTAATAACATCAACATTATGACCATCATCCAAAAACTTTGTCATACCTTCTACAACTTCAAGCAACTGAGTAACACAAGACGTTTTTTACGGGAACCCATGCTGACATTTAGCATATAAATCATTGTCTGTAAAATGAGAGCTACAATTGAATCTCTAATTATACTTTCTAACACTTTACACATTACGCAAGTCAGGCTGACTGGTCTATAGTTACCTGGATCTGCTTTTAACCCCCTTTTTAAACAGGGCTGTTACTTCAGCTGTCTTCCAATCTTGGGGTAAGGTACCTGATTCTAATGTTTTGTTGAATAATGCACATAATGGGACAGATAATTCATTTCCTAATTCTTTTAAAACTTTTGAGGGGATTTGGTCAGGTCCTTGTGCTTTATTTTGGTTTAAGCTGACCAATCTATCTCTCACTGCTTTCGGGGTAACTCTTACCTCTGACAAGGATATCCCACTTGAATATGCACATTCATCCAATAATGTTATATTTGTTAAATCTTCATGTGTAGAAACACTAGCAAAGAAATCATTTAATGAGTCCACTTTTTTCTTTTCACTTACTGCCAAGGAACTATCTGGTTTATTTAGGGCACCAATACTTGTATTGACTTTCAGTCTATTTTGAACATACTTCCAAAATAATTTAGGATTATCTTTACTATTTTTTGCAACCACTTTTTCATCTTCCCTTTTAGTTACTTTTAACAACTTGGAGCTTTTATTCCTTTCCCGTATGTACTTCATGTAATTCATTCCTGATTTATTACTTAGGTATCTTTTAAATAATTTATACTTCTTTTTAATACTTCTCATAGCATTTTTTATTCATCCAGACTGGAGTGAATTTCCTCTTTACATTTTTCTTTATTTTTTTGGGAATACTTATCCATTCCCTCATGTATAGTATTCTTGATATACCTCCAGGTTTCTTCTATATCCGTGTCTGATATCCCTTTCCAATCACGTTCAGCTATATTTCTAAATTTATGATAGTCCCCCTGGTTCAATTTATACGTAAATTCTTCTTGATCTGTATCATTAAGCTTTTCCCAGTTCAATTGAAATGATAAAACATCATGGCCACTTTTACCCACCAGATCAAGATGAGCAACTTCTGAAATAAAACTATGATCATTTACCAATATCCAATCATCAAGGTGTGCTTGTCCCTGAAAGACAAGACGCCTAGATTAGTAACAGAATACATCATTAGGCCTACTTTATAGTTGATCACAAGGTCCACATCCTACCTATCGAGTGTGTGAACAGGTACAAATTGGAAACGATACCGATCAGGAGCAAAAGTAATTCAGAATTTCAAATCCGCAAGAAAAAAAAATCTTGAATTGCAAGTTATCAAATATGTTCACAAATCTCACACTCACCCTAGAATCAACTATACTTTTTATTCATTTATTTTTTTTCTGTCCTTCCTTTTTGTCTGCTACATCTGCCAGAAGTGCCAGGCAACCTTCTTTTCGTCCAAGCGCAGAAATCACTAGCTGCCCAATCAGAGACAAGCACCCTGTAAAGATGATGAACTTTCAAAAAAATGTTTTTTTCTCTTTTTCACAGGGCGCACGACAGTGAGCTTTCAACCAAAAAGCATTTCTCCCCCCCCCCCTCTCTCTCTCTCTCTCTCTCTCTCTCTCTCCTCCTCCCCCCCCCCCCCCCCCCCCCCCCCCCCCCCCCCCCCCCCCCCCCCCCCCCCCCCCCCCCCCCCAGACGGCAGGATGTAAAAAAAGTACTCGTACTAAGACCACTACCCTCTTTAAATAGAATTCGTTTGTTCGTTCGTTCGTTCGTTCGATCGTTCTCTCTCTCTCTCTCTCTCTCTCTCTCTCTCTCTCTCTCTCTCTCTCTCTCTCTCTCTCTCTCTCACGGGGTACACGACAGTAATTAATCAATGAAATGATTAGGAGACATACAGTAAGCTACACCCTAAATTTTTCAGACCTACTAGATTAAAAACAAACATAATCTGCCGTGTTTCCACGGTAGTGTGCGTGACCTAAGAAACAATAGAGAAATAACCTTGTTCCGCTGCTTTGATGAACTGTTTTATGAACCTAATAAATGATAGGATAAACATTTCCTTAAGCACGAATTCAATAATATGCTATGGACGTATGAGCTTTCCTCGTTATATACATTCCACTATTGACTATGTAAATTTAGGCCCTTATTAGTCACTGAATCAGACTACTTCCTGCCAACAACAACCAAAAAGTTAATCGTTCATTCATTATGAGAAGGCAATTGATTGCATAAACAGAGTCTTTCTGTGGAAAAGGCTTTTTAACGCTGATGATAACGGGTTTCATTTCTGCCAAATTCGGGGAAGGTGTGGGAACAGTGTTGGGATTCTTTTCAGTGTTAGACAGGCGTCCGCTAGGGACACATTTTTTTTTTTTTTTTTACCTTTGTTATTTGCTGTATGCTTGAATGACCTGCAGTCGTGTATAGCCATGGAAATGTGTGGACCTGGTGCACTAGAACGAAAAGCTTGAGCTGGGAGAGTATGATCATTGCTAAAATGTTTGTATTATTGTGTGAAGATGACACAACTGTTTGTGCAGAAACAGTAGAACGTCTGCAAAAAGCTTTAGATGCTATGTCTGATTTCTGTAAAAACTGGGATCTAAGAATCAGTGTAGCTAAAACAAAAATCGTTGTCTTCTCAAGGAGTAAAATCTGAAATGTTCTGAGGTTCTGCTTCAATGGAAGACATAACAGATTTTTATTCTTTTTTTATTTATTTATTTATTTTTTTTTTTTTTTTTTTTTTGGTTTTCCCTGTTCAGGCGCTCACTTCATGTAAAACAATAAATCCAACAAAGCTCAGAAACACCTTTATAATAATGCATCAAGAGCTATGTTTCATCTGTTAAATTCATTATGTTACTGCTAGATAATACAGTAAAAACTTTTTCGTAAAAAAAAAAAAAAAAAAAAAAAAAAAGAAGGGAAAAAAGCTCATGCAGCGTATCATAGCAAGAAAACGAGCAACAGGTCTTGAAACTCCTTCCTCCAAAACAAGGAGACTACAGAGCAGGTAAAAGCACATGGGACAAACGTGGCCACTTTTTCATGTGAAGTATAAGAAAAATTCCAAAGAAAGGAAGAAACATTGGCAGAAGAAACAGACCTGGAAGATGCATACATCTTAGTCTAGTTTTTTCACTCCCCGTGCTATTACTCATTGATAATGGAGTATCCAGGACACTTACATGCCTGATTGCATCAGCAATTCGGGAGCGGATAGTCATCCTACGATTTGAAGAATGGAAGTCTGAACCTCATAAACTCTCTATGGGATTACTTCAAGCGCCCCCCCCCCCCCCCCCCCCCCCCCCCCCCCCCCCCCCCCCCCCTGTTTTGTACATAATTACACTAAATGCCATGCAGACCTCAATAGAAACAGAGCTGCTCAATTGTTGACACTAGCAGATGACGGTCTACAAAACGTCAAAGAATGCTGTTGTTGTTTCGTCCGTCGAGTCGTCAAGAACCACTTCAGTCATCTTGGGGTTGAGGGTGGGGTGGGGGGGGAGGGGGGGGGGGGGGGGAGATTATTTGTGGATATTCAGGTGGCTGATCAAGCCGATGCATGCACAGAATGTGGTGACAGCTTGGACAGGGAATGTAGGAGACCTCTTCCTTGCTGGCACGGGCTTTCCTTGCTGCAGCTATTAACCTTTCTTCACATGAACTGGCACCTTTGTGGATAGGACAGTTCCGTCTAGCTCAATCCATAGCAGTTTGTTCCCATGTATCAGGGTTGATGTTAAACACTTTTAAGGAGGTTTTGAGAGTATTTTTGAAGCATTTCTTCTGACCTCCATGGGAACGTTTTCCTTGTTGTAGCTCACCAAAGACTCTCATGGGTAGCCGGTGGTCGGGCATGCGAGCTATATGATGTGCCCATTGAAGCTGAGACAGCATCAGGATGGTGTGGATGCTTGGCAGGTCTGCTTGGTCAAGCACCTCTGTGCCTGGGATTTTGCCCTGCCAGTTTATGTTTAACCATCTTCTGAGAGAGGTTGTTTGGAACAGTTTCAGTTTCTTGGCATGCCGTTGGTATACTGTTCATGTTTCACATGCGTAGGAGAGTCTGGGAAGAAAAACTGCCCTGTATACCTTCAGCTTGGTCTTTATATTGATGCCTCTCCTATTCCAAACATTGATGTGTAATCTGCCAAAGGTTGCACTTGCTTTTGCAATGTTGATCCTCACTATATCGTCGATGGTGACGTTCTGGGACAGTGTGCTGCAAAGGTAGGTAAATGTACTCAACACAGCAAGTCTCACACCTTTGTGATGTTAAGCTCATCATAGGGTCTGCCTGTTGCGGGTTGATACAGAACTTCCGTCTTTTTTATATTTATGGTGAGACCGAAGTTGGCGCAGGAGAACTTGTTGACGTTGGATTGCATGTTAATTTCTGAGCCAACATTGAGGGGCTGGCATCTGCAAACAGAAAGTCCCCGATGATGTCTGTCATAACCTAATATTTTGCCTGGAACCTTTTGCGGTTAAACAGCTTTCCACCTGTTCTGAATCTGATATCAATGCCTACATTTCCTTCTATGAAGTCGTCAGTCAGCATTGCAGAGAACATAATGCTAAACAGACTGGGCGTCAAAACACAGCCTTGCTTTATGCCATTTGCGACAGGAAATGGGCTAGATGTTTCTCCGTTGTCCTGGATTTGGGCCTACATGCTATCATGGAACTGTCGCACCATAGAGATGAATTTCGGTGGCCAACCGTATTCGGTCACGATCTTCCACAGGCTCTCTCTATTGACAGTATCGAAGGCCTCGGTCAGGTCGACATAGGTGGAGAATAGATCGGCATTTCGTATCTGACATTTTTCTTAGAGCTGTCTAGCAGCAAATGCCATATCAATGGTTCTTCTGTCCTTTCTGAAGCCGCATTGGTTCTCAGACAAAAGCTCTTGCTCAAGGTGTGTTATAAGGTGGTTTAGCAGAATCCTGGCAAAGTATCTTTCCTGCTATAGAAAGGAGAGATATGCCTCGGTGGTTGTCATAAGCCTGGATGTTCCTTTCCGCTCGCTAGAGAAAGAATGAAAGCAGTCTAGCAGCAACTGTACAACATTACTCACTGGTGGCAAGAAACTGGGTTATCATCCATCAACTCTACAAAAATCCTGACACTGGCTGCACTCTCAACAACAAGACATCAGAAAAATTACCCTCACCAGTTTCCTTCTATGGAATAAAAATCAAATCAGTTCACAGGCTAGAATGCTGACCTTTACCAAACATGTCGAGATTAATGTACTTAAATGCAAGAAAGGCCTGTCTGCCATGAAAACAATGACAGCCAAGATCGCTGAACAACGCCATCTCTATTGACCACATCATGCAGTTGAACTCAGAGTTGTTGATTATGAATTGGGGCTTACAACACTGGATTCAATCTTTTTCAGTCACAAAGAACTTAACATGAAGTAGTGCCTTGGGAACTACAAAGGACACACTGATTAAACTATTTGTTACTCGCTTGACCTTCCTTTGTTGCAGGCCAGGCACAAGCCAGAGCAGGTGAAGGCACATTTTAGAGCCCTTGAATTTACCCAAAACCTACTTCATGTGGCAGTCAAGGAAATAAAAAGCACTCGTCTAGGACGTAAAAAATCGTGGATGGGACAGCCAGAAGATAATATACAGCTTGTGTGCCATTAATTTTATCAGAACTCAAAGAAACAAAGGAATGGGAAAATATCCTGACCACTTCAAACACCTCTATCAAACTCAAACAGAATCTAACAATATGGTAGGAAAAAAAAAGAGGAAGGAATTTAAAGTAAATCCGCCAAATTACAGGACAAAACACGACGCGTTTTGACCTCTTAGGAGGTCTTCTTCAGGCAAGATAAACAATGAAAACGAAGAACGAGCGATCAATTATTTTCTCAAATTCGGCGCAAGATGGGCGTTGAGAAACAGTTAGAAGCAATAATACAAGCGCTCCACTGACTCTTATCCACAGACCAGCCTCGAACTCAACAGGCCATGATACCGACTGACTCCATGACGTATTGTGCGGCCTTCCGTTTGAAAGACTCATTTGGATGTGATGCCCATGACGTGCAAGTGTCAAAGGAAATGAGAGAGCAGACACACTGGCAGGCAAGGCAACGATAAGAACTGGATTACAACTTGGCCGATCTGATATGATAAGAAATCTAAAGAATCACCTCAACAAACACCACTGAAACCATTTTAAACTTAGACCATCTTACGGATCTCCACTTCAAGAAAGGAAGCGGTTACACATCCAGACTTAAAGGATGAGCCAGAAAACATCATCAACAGACCAAATATTGGAATAATCTCAAGGCCAACAATGCGAAACTCCTGGAGAATGGGGCATACTCATACTGGGCCTTTCTGCAGACGCAAACGAGTAAATACTCATCAATTGAGGTAACGGACTTCGAATTTATCAAAATGAAGTGTCCATAGAGGTGAATGGGTATGCGTCACAGTGCGTGCGTGTGTGTGTGTGTGTGTGTGTGTGTGTGTGTGTGTGTGTGTGTGTGTGTGTGTGTGTGTGTGTGCATGTGAGACAGACAGACAGACAGACAGACAAACAAACAGACAGACAGACAGACTGAAAGAGAAAGAAACCGACACTGACAGTTTTATTGCTATTAGCAAAAGGCCCTGTTGGCAAGGGGTATCATGAGTCATATATAACTTACAAAAAAGAATCAACGAAACATGCACCCATCGATCCACACGACCCCCCTCCCCTCCCCGCGCGCGCGCGCACACACACACACACACACACACACACACACACACACACACACACACACACTCGCGCGCGCGCGCGCGCTCTCATATGCGCGTACGCACACACAATATACTATTGAGAGAGAGAGAGAGAGAGAGAGAGAGAGAGAGAGAGAGAGAGAGAGAGAGAGAGAGAGAGAGGAACGGAACATTTATTGGAATCATTTACAGCTTGAGAGATCTGTCGATGTGTGTGTTTGTTTCTATCTGCTGTGTGGCACTGGTAGCATGCCATAAACCAAACACGTATTGGGTGCTTCACAGATTCGTGGGGACCTCAGCATGGTAACCGTGGGCTTCAGATGCCTGTGGGTGTGGGTGTGGGTGGATAGAGAGAATGCGCAGTTGCCTTGTAGGCGATCCGAAAGCATATATGCTCATGTGGGGTGCATGTGCTCTTGTGGTGGTAGTAAATGGCATGCGTGGTTGTGCGTGTCATGTATTCCACGTGCTGTGGTGGGCCGGAAGGGGGTGGTGATGGTAAAGAATTCTGGTATGTTTGTTTGTCCATTCATTATTTTTTCTATTGCATTGTATGTGATATACTTTCCATTGTTGTACTTACTTCCTTTTCGTCGCTGTCAGTGTTATCGTAATCTTAATTAGCATTTTCCTTTCAGTTAGTATTACATTCATCACTGTCATTTTGATTTTCACCACAATCATCATCATCATTATCATCATCATCATATTGCTATTAATTGTTGCTGTTGTTACTATTACTGATCTTCTGAACCTTTCGTCCCCCACAAATAATAGAATGCACACATACGCACACACACACGCGCACGCATAATAGTGGAGTAGACGATATTAGGTAGGTACTCAAAGTCTGACATGTGTTTTGGGCTAATGTATAGATCAGACATCTGCTGAGTCTCACGGATACTGTGCTGAGTCGTGTCCGTGAGACCCTTGTCTTAAAACCTTTGATCTGTCTTAATTCTTTTATCTATCACTTGTAAATCCTCATAGGTTTGGTCATAGAGTGTATGGACAAGTCACACACAGTGATACTGCTATGAAACTCATACACCATATGGGAGTTGTTCAAATAGACGTCTTGTCTTGTTTTGTCAGATAGTTATGAAGCAGCACATCCAACTAGATGAAGATCTGTTGACATTAGTTGAGTGTGGAGAAAGAAAACTACGTTGGCATGGCTACGGAACAAGATCTGGTGGCCTCGCTAAAACAAAACTCCAATGAACTGTTAGAGACGGAGACAGAGGGAAAGACAGAGAAAAAAAACCAAAACAACCAACCAATGGACTGGTGGTACCAGACTGGACAGAGACCCCAAGCCTTGGCACACAACCAACAGAACTGGCCTGAGGAACCCAGAAACTGCTCCCCAGAGGAGAAGCTACGAGAGATTGATAGATTGATTGATTGACTGGTCGATCTCTGGATGAATTAATTGATTGATTGAATGATGATTAATCGACTCAAAATCTTTACTCCCAAGGGCAACAGATAAGCAAGAAGATGCTCCCCCCCCCCCCTCCCCCATGGCCCTGTCTCTTCAGAGTCTCTTCAGAGACTAAGGAAATTATTAGGAGAGAGAGAGAGAGAGAGAGAGAGAGAGAGAGAGAGAGAGAGAGAGAGAGGGTACATAAGATTACCTTGAAAAATCGACTCACTGTTTAATGTTGAGCAGTTGTTAGCTTCGGTCACATACACAATATTATCTGAATCACTGACCTGACGTGAGGCCAGCTAACAATCGACCAAGGGAAGTGTCGTTCTACGCGTAAAACCGTACCAGACAAGTGAACAAGTTACGTATACAGAATACTCACTTCTCTTTCAATCGTCGTAAATTGTGTGGTACGTGCTATATTCTTACAAACTTTTGGCAAGAATCGTTCCTTCCTCACAAAATGCATCAATGAGCGAACCGAGGACTTCAATAGGGAAGAGAGAGGGAGGTGAAGGGGAAGCGGACATGCAGATTTCCACCGCATCTTTGACGGTGAAAAATGTCCCCCCCATACAAAATGTCACCCCGGATGACATTTGTTTCAATGCTGTGATACAGAATGTCAACCTGCACAGGCACATCACATGTGCGTGTCTACTAGAGAACAATTTGCCATGATTGTGTGTGTGTGTGTGTGTGTGTGTGTGTGTGTGTGTGTGTGTGTGTGTGTGCGTGTTTTGTAGGGTCTGATTGGTGACTTCTACTGATTATGTAATTGTTATATATAATATATGAGGTAAAGGATGACGAGTATACCCAGATGATGATTACCAGTGAATTTGGATTCAACATCCCCTACACCACCCTCCCTCAATGAAAAAAAAGCAAAAAATCTGTGAGAGCTGGAAGAAACTTTGTCCAAAAAGTATTGCAAGGCTATACAGGCGTGTGTCTTGACATCCTCTGAGAACATGTTGAGAATACAGGCCCACCAATGCTTAAGGCAATGTCATACAGTAACGTCATCATTATTATTATCGTTATTATTATCGTTATTATTGCCTTAGCCATTGTTGTCGTCGTCAGTTGAGGAGGTTGTCATTCTTTCGACATCATTGTAAAGTACAGTCAGGTACGTGTTCTAACAAGACTTGACTTGCTCTGTTATTCCACCCACCAGTCAATCGTGATCACCACCGCCACCATGAGAAAGTATCGTATGTAACTACATTCGTTAAAACTAGAGCACCATCACTGGTCATCAGATGTAGGCGATGGTGATAATAATTATCTCCCTACTCCACTTTTGTTGAGATTTGTTTATTCAACCATTCATGTCATTGAATGAAATCCATGTGTGCTCAGATGAAATATTTATTTATTCGTTCAGCCCCCAGCAACCGATCATATTTCGTATAAATAATGTCAAGGGACATAATGCTAATATGTAACAACTTTGTACACCCACATCACCAAAAAGTGATGCTGGTCAGGCTCGAACCAAACCCATACATTCTCATATGGTGATTAAGTTGTTGCACAGTAGACGTAAATATGGATCCCGATGGTACAAAGTGTCACCCAGGTAAGGCGGTGACGTTCTGTCTTGAAATGTCAGAACACAATATTATCCGGGTGATAATCGGTACCGTGGCGTTTGTACAGGATATCACCGTGTCACGTTTTGTACGGAAACAGCATCCAAGAAGAGGGAACAGCTGCGTAATACGAAACGTCAGATGTTCAGCAGGTAGTTGAGATACATAATTAAGTGTGAACATATATGACTCATTAGCAAACGATAACAAAGGCGTTTTTTATTTATTTGTTTGTATGTGTGTTTGCATATCTATTTATTTTTATTAAATGTTTTTCTTTTGTGTGTCAAGGACTAATTTGAGCTCATGTTTGTGTAGGTACGGCAGTCGTTTAGTGCGTTCGCTTGCACCCAGAGAGAGAGAGAGAGAGAGAGATATGACGCTCACAGGGAACACCCAAGAGAGCGAGTCGTTTAGTGCCGCGATCGCTTGCACCCAAGAGAGAGAGAGAGAGAGAGAGATGACACCACAATTAATGTTAAAGACAGCAACGGTAAGGGGAGGGAGGGAGGGGGAAGGTGAAGGGTTGTTTTCCCCTGTCTTCGCCTGTGCTTAGCAACTTGAAGCGACAAAATGGCGGCACAGAAAAGGAAATGGGCTATGGTGGGCATACGACACAACTTCATGCTACGTTAGAAAAGAAAAAAAAGTGCCCATCAGACAGGAGAAGGTTAGTCTGCAAAAGCTGAAATGTTCATTTGTTAGACTATAATGCTCTTATTTCATTACCATATAACTGATTCTTCAACTGGTTTTGAGTGGACCATTGCTTAAATTCTCCGATGTTTCAGTTCCGTTGAACTAAACTAAACTGAACTGAACTCCGATGTTACCTCAACAGTATCTGACATTTCACTCATCAGTAAGTGACGAATAAAACGAAAAGATAAAATGCACAGAAAGATAAGAAAGTGTGTGTGTGTGTGTGTGTGTGTGTGTGTGTGTGTGTGTGTGTGTGTGTGTGCCCATGCCCACACATCATACACATACGTGTATATCCACTACAAACACACACACACACACACACACACACACACACACACACACACACACACACACACACACACACACACACACACACACACACACACACACACAAATGGTAGGTAGGCACTCAAGGTATGACCAGCGCGCTGGGCTAATGCGTAGTTCAGACATCCGCTGAGTCGTAGCCACGAGACCCTCTTCTTCAATTGTCTCATCTTATTGTTAATTCATTTATCCATCAGCTTCAAATCATGCGTAGTGTGGTCTCAAAACTTAGCAGAGTGGTGTAGTGTATATGGACTAATCTGCACGCAGTGATGCCTCCTTGATGAAACTGAAACTCTGTGTGAGTGTGTGTGTGTGTGTGTGTGTGTGTGTGTGTGTGTGTAGTACTTCAGTTTTACGTCTGTTAACAGATTGATATTAGACGAGGAGAGAGAGAGAGAGAGAGAGAGAGAATGTTTGTGACTATGTAAGTGTAATATCTAATGTATTTATCTAAGTGCAGATAAATGTCCCTCTAAACACCCCTACAACATACCTACAAATAATCTTTTTAAAGTAAATGCATAACTGGACTACAAATTAAAGAAAACACAACACTGAAAAAAACAATATTTAAATCTGAAAAGACATCACACAAAGACATGCCTGATTATGGTGGTAAATGAGCGTGAAGAGGTAAACAGCCAAATAGCAGATGCTTGCTGGTTATTCTTCGTTCTCCACAAATACATTTTGCTTCATTTGTATATTAAGTCTTTTTAAAGCATCAAGTTTTAATTTATGAAATATTGAAATGAAATTTCTGTATTGGTACATATTTTTTCACTTGTAAATGAGGAATGTTGTTTACATGTTCATAATTAATTAAATGAGTATTTTTCTCAGCCACACCAAGCAATGTATTTTTGTAGTGTTTTCTGAATCGGCACCAGACAGTTTGCTTTAATGATTGATTGGCTTCAGGTGAATAAAAGGATATATTCAATACCGTTGCACACTTTTCATTTCTGGCTCCTCTCTTTGCGCATCTATCTATCAGCTAGCTCATTACCATAAATACCACAATGCGATGGAATCCAACAGAAGGTGTCATCAGTTCCTTTACATATCAAAACATGAAAAAGATGACATATTTCATTTACAGAAAGTTGTTCGAAACGGTATTTGGAAATTTTATGATTTACAGAACAGTCATTGAATCCACACAAATAACTACTTTAGATATTGATTGTGGCAAGTCAGTTAAATAGGATAATGCCATAATAATAGCTATCATTTCGGTGACAAATACTGATCTGCCTTTTCGAATGGAATATATCTTTTCAACCTTTGGTGATGGTATAACAAAAGCAGAACCAGACTGACTGATTATTAAATACTGAACCATCTGTGTAAACTTTAAGATGTTCAGGATATTTCTCTTGTATACACCTTTACAGAATAAGATGAAATATTTGGTTGGTCAGTTTTGCTCACATCAGTGTGATCAAGATCAAAATGTGCCCTGTTCTTTCCCCAAGCTGGAGAAGAAATCAAGACCACCTTCGCTAATGTCTCAGAACTGACTGTTGACTCATTCAAAAGGTTTTCTGTAAAAGAACCATTGGTATAATATGACTGAATAGTCTGAGTTCATTTTGGATAATGAGATTCAGGTTTTATAGCAATCACTTTCATTCACACCTATGAGTGTTGAACACTTCATTACATATTTGGCAAGTGTTAGCTTTTTATGTTTGTCTAATGGTAGCTCATTAATTTCCATATAAGTCTGGTAAGTTGAAGCATGGAATGAAAGACCAATGCATAATTTATAGGCTTTACTACTATCTAAGCTTTGCAGCTTTTGTAACAAGTGTTTAGGGGCACTGAAGAAAGCCTCTTACGCATAGCATAATTTTGATCAGATCAGCGATGTGGCTACATGTTTTAAAGTGTTTATATCTGACACCAGCTTTGTTTACTGATAATTTTTTAAAAGTTTAATGTTTTTCTAGTTTTGTTCAGAAGATAATGAATGTGAAAGTTCCATGTTAATTTAGATGTTAAATATACTCCTAAAGATTTAACTAAATGTTTGTAGTCTGGTGTGACTGCATCCATTTTAAAAGAGGGCATATTACTTGTATTAGCACCATTTGTAATGATTGAATTCAGAGTATGTATTTTCTACTTTAACTTTTAGCTTTCTGTCTTGAACAAATTACCTGATAGTGATACAATAATAAAGATTGCCAGATAGACCCATGTTTCTTTTTTTTTTTTTTTTTTTTTTTTTTTGTGCTGTCCCAACCTCTGCGCCACCTCAGAGGCAGTGCAACCCACGCCGCTCATTCCGACACCCAGTCCACAGCCACAGCCCCGCCGCCCCCCGCAGTCCCGGCACCGGCAATCACAGGGAGCAGTCAATATCAAGTCGTCAAGAGGCAACCCACCGGAGGAGACACACTGCACTGCTGCCGAGTCACTTCAGTGGTGTTCAGTGGCGCCTGTTCTGATCTAACATACGCAGGACACCACCTACTAAGCCCCCTACTGACGACAATAATTGCTTAGTCGCGGAGCCGGCGTGAGTGAGCTCTCCCTCCGGAGGGCGCCACCACGTCCGTCCAACGACAGTCCCCTATGGACTCGCCGATACCGGTGACCCGGACGGAACCAAACCAAGGCCACAGACGTGGAGAGGACATCGAAACTGAGGTCACCATGAGAGCAGGGCATGAAGGGCCACAGAATTTGAGACTTTTTTTTTTTTTTATGCTGATCGATGAGAATGAGGATGATTAAGATGATGCTACGGATTTCCATTTCGGTCTGAGACTACATGACAGGGCTGTACTCTACGCTTCCTTTCATAATATATCCCGGCGTCAACCAGGCCCGAGAGATACAGACACCTGCAATGTTGGTCAGGAAATTTGAGCAACACTCTCAGAAACGCATCCATTAAGTGGATGAAACTCGACTGTGTGGTCCCAGTCTTCCCAACTGAGCCCGCAGCAAACTCAACTCTGGTAGGAGCCGGTCGGGGCAGAAAAACCCACATGACTTCTGATGGGATTCGAACCCACGACCTCCCAGCCGGGAGTCCGCGACGCTAACCACTTCGCCACGGCGGCTAGACCCATGTTTCTTAGTTTGAATACAATCTGGCATGCTAAACACTATCAAAAGCTCTTTTAACATAAAAAAAAATGTAACTAAAACGCTTTTTCGTTTTGCTTTTGCACAAGATTATGACATGTAACAATAGTAAATAATATATTCTAGATCAAATAGACCCAGCATATTTACACCAACATTTATTTTCAACAGATTAAGTGAGACTAAAAAGACTGCAGAAGGAAATTAGAGAAATACCATCCGCCATGGCGAAGTTGTTAGCGTCGTGGACTCCTGGCTGGGAGGTCGTGGGTTCGAATCCCATCAGAGTCATGTGGGTTTTTCTGCCCCAACTGGCTCCTACCCAGAGTTGAGTTTTCTGGAGACTCAGTTGGGAAGATTGGGACCACATAGTCGAGTTGCATCCACTTAAGGGATGCGTTTCTAAGAGTGTTGCTCAAATTTCCTGACCAGCACTGCAGGGCCTGTATCTCTCTCAGGCTGGTTAATGCCGGGATATATTATGAAAGGAAGTGTAGAGCACAGCCTTGTCATGTAGTCTCAGAATGAAATGGAAATCCGTAGCATCATCTTAATCATCCTCATTCTCATCATCAATCAGCATAGAAAAAAAAAAAAAGTCTCAAATTCGGTGGCCCTTCATGCCCTGCTGTCATGGTGACCTCAATTTCGATCCTCTCCATGTCTGTGGCCTTGGTTTGGTTCTGTTGGGGTCACCGATATCGGTGAGTTCATGGGGGCTGTCGTTGGATGGACGTGGTGGCGCCCTCCGGAGGGAGAGCTCACTCACGCTGGCTCCGCGACTAAGCAATTATTGTCATCAGTAGGGGGCTTAGTAGGTGGTGTCCTGCGTATGTTAGATCAGAACAGGCACCACTGAACTCCACCGAAGTGACTCGGCAGCAGTGCAGTGTCTCCTCCAGTGGGTTGCCTCTTGACGACTTGACGTTGACTGCTCCCTGTGGACTGCCGGTGCCGGGGCCTCGGCGGGGCTGACCGGGCTGTGGCTGTGGATGGGGTGTCGGAATGACTCATGAACAGAGAGCATATCCTAGGCCAGAATGATGAAGCATTGATGAATGTAGTGTTCCAAAGGTATAACGATCCATTTTTATGTATCATGTGTATTTTACACACACAGTGACATGCACACACACACACACACACACACACACACACACACACACACACACACACACACACCGCAATCCACTTTTATGTATCATGTGTATTTTACACTCACAGTGACACACACTCACACACACACACACACACACACACACACACACACACACACACACACACGCACACACACAATGCACATGCAGACAGACAGACAGACACACACATTTACACGTACACACACACACACACACACACAAAGACATACACACATACACACACACACACACACACACACACACACACACACACACACACACACATACTACACTACACTACACTACACTACACTACACTACACTACACTACACTACACTACACTACACTAAGCTACACTACACTGTGTGTGTGTGTGTGTGTGTGTGTGTGTAGTTGAAAAGCGGCAGAGGTTTAATGAGTGCATCAGCTGGTTGCTTGACATCTAGTTACTTAATGTTCATGTTCCCTGTATGGAATGCAAAGAATGTAAAATCTATCAGAAGGTGGGTTTTTTGTTTGTTTGTAAACTGGAAAAAGAACTGGATTTTAAGAAGTTATCTTTTGACATGGTAGACACATGAAGACAGCTCAAGCAAAATTCATGCCAATATAGCAGCTGCATATGAAACTATTTTTTCTATCTCATACAGTATAGTTGCCCATTTAAATGATCACTTCAGAAGAGGGTTGATTGTTCTTCAAGACCATTACCATTTTGACAGCCAAATATTGTCAAGAATGAATGAACACTGCTGTTTGAAAAGAAAGTATTTGACAAATATCATACATTTCAAGAAGTGAAGTGACTGAATGTGATAGCCTTTTATGAAATACAGTTGAGTAGAAGTTACATGGTGATTTAAAGATGAAGAAAATACTGGAATTATGATTTAAATTTTTTGTATGAAGTGGGGGAAAGTGCTTCTAAGGTGAAAGTCTCATAGTCTGCTTGTCACTGGAGCAACAAACTATTACAGATTCATCATTTCTGGGACACTGCACTATGGCAGATGGAGGCCACCCCCTCTCCTTCCACCACCTTAGCCTTGCTAAACTGAATCGGGTACTCAAGTGCTGTTAGGTGGGAAAGGCAGGATTTTCAAGATGCAAAAACCTAACCCAGTGAGTGGATCAAACTCATGGCAGCTGCACAACTGAATGTTTTAATCATTTATCTGGTGGCTCATCAAGTATTTTTAGAGACTGTGAAAGTATAATGTGAGCCAGACTTTCAGAATGCTTTTTTTTTGATGATGAAGCAACTGACAAGACTTTTAAATCTCTTCTCAGTCAAGTCATGAAATATTACTGTCTTTTGAAAGCTGACTAACTTGATCTTTTCAGGTGTCCTTGGTTTTGTTATAGCAGACACAGTAAAATTGAGCCTCATTTTCACCTCTGTCGTTGAGTTGTCAACTTTGCTCAGTATGGTCCAAAGATGAGGAAGTGGTCCACATCTTTTAATTTCTGTCTGTTCAGCATGACATCAGCTCCTATTCATTGTCTGGAAATTAAGACTGCATTTTGTTTTTTTTTCTGTCTAGATATATATTCTTTATGCTTTGTACAGTTTGGTGTATGGGGTTCTTCTTTGTGCTTGCCAAAGGTTGATGTCATCAAGAATATGTACTGTACGAAGGGGACATGGTCCAGTACCTTTGTAATTGTTGAACTCCCAGAGCATAGCTTGCATGCTAT
>JADBJO010000665.1:577338-602338 GCA_016801955.1 Conus betulinus | reverse complement strand
ACACATATACGCAGACGCTCCCCCCCCCCCCCCCCCCCCACCACACACACACACACACACATTTTCTGCCAGCGTCACTGATGTCAGTCAGTTGTATAGCCAGTTTCGCAGCTGAGTGCTGTTTGTTGCACAAGAGTACACTTGCCGTAGTTGAAAATGAAAGTTAACATCGTGTCATGTATAGTGCACTTAATTTCCGAGAAAGGGAAGGCGGAGGTAGGACATGCTTCTTATGACACCAAATCGTCCAGCATAAATGCCAACACAGAGCATCAGAACAAAGAATGAGACATCCACAAAAAGGACGTTCCAAGCTAACCCATATACCCTGTACCAGACATATGTGTACAGCAACAACTGAAGAAATGATCAATACAAATTAACTCTTATTCAAGACTTGTACAGCCATTTCGATCTGAATCTAGTCTAGTCAAACAAACACTGGGCCAAATAGTAACAAATGCAGGTAATAACCAGGTAATGTTGAATTTCCATGATGTCGATGGATTCTGAAAACAGCAATAGGACCTTCAGAGCCTATCAGTCCTGGGACTTTAATCCACCTACCCCCTACACCCCACCTGTACCCCCTACCACCATTTCCCTAAGCCCACTTATCACCTCCTAGGACTTTAAGCCACCTACCACCTACACCACACCTGTACTCCCTACCACCATTTCCCTAAGCCCACCTATCAGTCCTGGGACTTTAATCCACCTACCCCCTACACCCCAGCTGTACCCCCTACCACCATTTCCCTAAGCCCTCCCTCCCTGTCAATGTGATTGAAGACTTTCCCTGTGCGTGCTAAGTGCACACTGATGACCAGCGCCACATCTCTCTCTCTCTCTCTCTCTGTGTGTGTGTGTGTGTGTGTGTGTGTGTGTGTGTGTGTGTGTGTGTGTGTGTGTGTGTGTGTGTGTGTGTGTGTGTGTGTGTGTGTGTGTGTGTACATTAGTTAGTTAGTTAGTTGACAGAATTATCTACCACTGAAGATATGAATGCTAATCTCCCCTCATTTCTTGAATGTAAGACATAAGAGCAAGTTTTGTTTATAATTCAATATATATATATATATATATATATTGAATTATATATATATATATATATATATATATATATATATATATATACATAAGTAAGTGTGTGATAAGTGTGTGTGTGTGTGTGTGTGTGTGTGTGTGCGTGTGTGTGTGTGTGTGTGTGTGTGTGTGTGTGTGTGCTTTTGGTGCGAGTTTTAGTGAGAATTGCATCTGTGAGGTGTTATATATATATATATATATATATATATATATATATATATATATATATATATATATATATATATATATATATATATATATATATATATATATATATATATATATAGAGAGAGAGAGAGAGAGAGAGAGAGAGAGAGAGAGAGAGAGAGAGAGATGCTGGAGACTGAGTATTTGAAAACCGATGTCGATGTGTTGTACTTCCTGTTGTTATGATTATGATGATGATTAGTATTGTTATTGGGTACACTAAATATAATGCATTTCTTTCGATTGTTCACTCTCTATCCGTACAAAGTCCAAACTGGCCTTTTCTTCCAAATGTTGGTAATTTCATTTAGGTGTGTGTGTGCGCGCGCGCGCGCAAGAGGCTCTAATTTTTTTTTTTTTTTTTACAACGGGCTTTAACGCAAGGCACTTGCTGTGGTTGCATGGAGGTCGGCCCAACGTCAATCTGATTGCTGAAAGATAGTACACAACTCCACCCAGGTGGGGGGGGGGGGGGGGGGGGGGGGAGGGAGAAGAGGAGAAGTTTGGAAGGGGGTGGGGGGGGGGTTGAGGGGGAGAGAGGGGGAGGAGAGTGGGGGGGGGGGGGGGGGGAAGGGAGAGCTGGGGTGGGTAGTGTCACAAGGGCTGTGCCGTGACAGCAGAACGACTGTCCCTAGTAGGAGTCAGTTGGAAGGGAGGGGGGTGCCGGCAGGGGTGGGGGGTATTGAGGGGGCTGGGAGAGAGAGGGGGAAGGAGAGCGGGCAGGGAGGGAGGGGGGGGGGGGGGGGGGGAAGGAGAGAGCTGGGGTGGGTAGTGTCACAAGGTCTGTGCACGTGACAGCAGAACGACTGTCCCTAGTAGGAGTCAGTTGGAAGGGGAGGGGGTGCCTGCAGGGGGGGGGGGTATTGAGGGTGCTGGGAGAGAGAGGGGGGAAGGAGAGCGGGCAGGGAGGAGGGGGGGGGGGGTGAAGGAGAGCTGGGGTGGGGGTAGTGTCACAAGGGCTGTGCCCTGACAGCAGAACGACTGTCCCCAGTAGGAGTCAGTTGGAAGCAGGCAGTGCAAGGAGAGAGACAAACGTTTTCAGTGGTGCTGTCTGTGTTCATTGTTCGAATCCCGCCTTGTGTTCGCATTGACCAGTACAAGACTTGTGAGTAGTTTGTTTGTGAATGGCGCTTGGTTGCACTAACTGTCAGCACAAACTGCATGCATTCGATCGCATTCTTTGAAATGATTAGTGATTTCTGGTATTTCTCTTTCTTTGATACAGTGGAAGATACAATAACACACAAATACAGGACAAAGGTGCAGAAAAATATCAAACTGAAAACCATGCAGTGAAGCAATGATTTTTTTTTTCATGATGAATTTAATGACTGGTTATCTATAGGGTACACATGGTTACTGTTAGTTATTCTTTCCAGTACAAGGCTTATATAACATTAATTTGCATGAAAACGAGGCCGTTGGGAAGAAGACACTGTGAGTTAGAATTCTAATGATGATGATGATGATGATGATGATGATAAATAAAGATAGCAATAATACTGATAATGATGATGACAATCTTGAAAAATATCAGAGGATTACTACCACTTTCAGTGATAATGTGACAATAGTAACACAGGGGGGGGGGGGGGGGGGGGGGGGAGAAAGGAGATGGGTCAGATAATTGTCGATCAACATGGTTGTAGGGGTATGATGACAATGGTAATGACCACCATGTTGATGGTGATAGAAAGACCGAAAGAAACGAAACAAGAAACCTTGGCTAGGGCAACATTAAAGTCAAGTCACGCTGGTTTGCTGAAAAATAGGGTTAGAAATTAAAAACAAAACATTAATTTGATAATACATTTCCAGCATGAAAGTACCTCATGAAACTGCGTGTTAAAAAAAGTGAAAAAAAAAATCCAGAAGGAAATGCTGGCGTGATGCGACCAAGAATGTTTTTATATCAGCGTTCAGTTCAACATAATATGGCACATGATGCCTTTTAACAATTAAGCTTGCAATTTTGCACTGTATATGTGTCAAATCTGTAGAAACTTTGCTATTTTTTTTCATGTGATACACTTTAATACACTGATTATAAATAACAACCTAGTCTAGGCGGATAAGTAGGGAAGAGGGGTAGGAGATGGTGAAGTGAGTGAGTTGTCACATCATCTTCCACATCAACACCAGCTCGTTGGTGTCCTCTGTCTTTTATTTCAAATCATAGTTGAACCAACAGACTGATTTGGACCAAACCAAGCTCACCAACCTATTAAGAAATAAAACAAAAGATGATTATATTCAAAGTGTTATTAAAAATACATACAGTGAAAAACATAATCATTTCACAAGAGGTATAGTTTCATAAAGCGCATTCAACAAAAGGTCAAAGTGGGGGAAAATCAAACATTCATAAGGCACACATTCATACTGAGCCAAGACAAACATCAAACGTTCATAGTGAATATTCATGCATTAAAACAATAGGTCTCAGCTTCAAAGAGTATCTGAATATAGTCCCTGCAGCACATATAAACATAATCAAAATGAAGGTGCAATGATGTACAGCAAAATGCACACGCAAGGGTCTCCCCATTGCGAAACGATAGGGCATAAAAACGAATCTTGGCAATCAATAACACAGTTACTTCATAACCATAACATGAACAAAACGGGCTCCCTGTTGCGAACGGCAGGAGATACGAACAGTCAAACCATGGATAATAAAGGTAGAGCAGGTTTCAGTGTTATCAAGGAACATATATAAACGGCTGGAGTTACGAACAGTGAATGAAATAAATGAACGTCCAATTTTCCCACAGCAGGGCATCACCTGGGCCGTATAGCAGTATACAGTTGTATGAGAAATTGTCAGAAAACTGGAAACCACCACTCATCTGCACACACTGTCCACATTTTGATCTAATTTTAAAAATCACACACTGCACATCAACCAGCCAACTAGATCTATTTTTCTTTCTCTGTAGACACACCCACCTCAGGACAGTGCTACTGCTCCTCAGGTTTCACCGTTATACTCTGGCCCATCAATGGCTGTTGCTTTTCAGCCCTGCAATGGACCCAGGGGGGTAAACATAACGAACAAAAATAAACGCTCACAAACTAAGCTATGCAAGAAACAAATAAGCAAACAGACCAACCAAAGGCTATTTGCACACAAAACCGCCACATGAACGCACAAACAACTGAACAACATCCAAGTAATTATCTGCATAATTACACAGCTAAATAATCACGCGACCATTCAGTCGCTCAAATGATAAACAACAATCGAATAAACAGGTATAACATTCGTTTGTGGATATGTTGCAACCCAGAGAGACAGTCACAGAGGAATCATCATCAAAAATTACCTTCACTGACAGAATCTGAATCATTTTGTACAGGCTGACGCATGGTTTGGTCTCTGTGACTTTACCCTGTCCGTCTTGCCAGCCAACAGAGCGACGTACACAAGTCACTTTGTCTAGTGATCGAACACGAGGAACCTGCAGGGTGCGCGTTAAACGTTAACCACCAATCACAATAGAAGACAGCAAGGTCTATTATCTGGTTTTTGGGCATTGTGTATTATTAACAATACAATCTGAGTCATAATGGAATCATTAGAAGCATGTTTTTCACATGATGTCGGATCCGGCTCTGCCGGGCTGCCATGATTGTCTCCAAACCTCAAACTGACATTTTACCCCCACACGGCCCGACAAACAATGGGCAGACCGTCATGTAAGTGGCTGGATCTGGAAGGGCGCAGGGGGACATCAAGACAGACTCTTCAGACCCTGTGTCTAAGGCAAAATCTGGTATGTGTCAACTCTATCGTCAGCTACTTCCACCTGTGGAAATTTTCCTCTCTTAAGGCTTAAGCCTGCTCAGCAAAGACAAAACCAACTTCGGCGTCATGGACTCCCAGGACTCTCTCTCCTTGGCCTCTAATTTGTCTCCCATACTGATCCATCGAAACCAGCCATGGTCAAAGGGAGGCCCAAGCCTCCTCGGCAAAGGTAACACCGATTACGGCATCACAGAAGTCCAATGACTGACTTCCCAGCCTCTAATTAGCCAAGTTCTAAACCAGTCGGCAGAAACCAGCCGTAGACAAAATGTCTGTCGTCTGACCACAGTCTCCAGACATCTTAATAACTGACATTCCAAACCACCAGCTAAGCTACCCCTCACTGCCATCCCATCCATTAGGCGAAGCTGCATTTGGGTCAAATCCCTCTCTGATGGTTTCCCTATTTGTGAAATGTTTTAAAATAGGTCCATCCCACATTTGAGGGACTAACTCAAGCGAACTCTCTCTTCTGAAAAATTGGACAGAATCATGCACTTTACAATGGTTTAGAAATAGTAATAAAAGTTCACTTGAATAATTCTTGTTCATCAACCTTCTCTCCCCCCCCCCCCTCTCTCTCTCTCTCACACACACACATACACCACACACACACACGGGCGCCTTTCCAACAAAAACCAAATAAAAGTTATCAAAATGGAACATAACAGTACCTAAAATAATAGGAGAGCAGTGGTGGAACAAAGGGAGTGTCCTCTCTGAGACATTACGACCTCAGGTTCTTAGTGCATATAGCATAAGATAAAGAACTAGAGAGGATTATGAAAAAAATCCTGTTCCGGTTCCGGCTGGTTTTATCCCAGTCATGTTGATAACAGAAAGGTGTTCCTGTAGTGTCATATCAATTTCATCCCCCTTATTTGGCCAAGAGAGAAACGTCTAGCTTTCATTGTTCCATTTCTTCCCTTCACTAAGGTAGCGTAGAGATGAGTATAACGTGGGTGGTATTCATGGACAACCTGCTGCTGATCGCCGGTTAGTTTTACCTCCGGCGGGTACGGAACCGGCGGTTAAACTGGACCCGCTGGTTAGAACGCATGCCTATTCATGAGCCGCGGTCTACCGTCGGTTAGTTTACCCGCCGTCTATTTTAGAGACTGACAGGGGATTCCCGTAATCTCGCTCTCAGCGCATGCGTATGCAACCTATTTCCTGCATTTCCGGAGTAAACAACGATGTCGAAGACTAGAGTAAGTCCGTGAAAAATGGACAAATCTAAAGAGAGACCATCGGAATGGAGCGGCAGGCCATATGAAAACGGGCAGTGGGGCAGTGCCCTCTAAACCCCACAGACAAGCTGATCGACATGATGATTGTTGGTGGTGACAGTGGCCTGATCCAAGGTATCAGAGGTGAGTCAAACATGATGGGAATACTTGAAAAGCCTGCAGTAAAAGCTAAAAGCTGTGTGTATCACTGTATTACAGTATTACATGTGTATGTTACTGTATGTGTGCCACTGTGTGTGAGGGGAAAAGTGTGTGTGCTGTGTGCATGCATGTACAAACGTCCAAATGTGTAGATGTTCGTGTGCGTTATCATGCATAGCCCAATGTGGAAGTGCATATATCATGTATGTGGTTTGGGTGTATTCCCGAGCAAAGTTGTAAGGCACTTAGCAAGTGTAATGCATGAGTGTGGAAGTGTATGTCTGTTGGGGGGGGGGGGGGGGGGGTAGTGACCAAATTAATGTGTGTTAATAGCATGTAATTATATATCTCTCAAATGAGAAACCCAATGCAGCTTCCTTCTACATTAAGCTCATCTAACCTGAAGATCACACTAAGACATGTAATGTGTACATTTAATTGTGATTCACAGAAAATTTCTTTCAGTAAGTGATTGGTGATGGTAGGTACAGCAAAGTACTGAGCAAATTTTACAAAATACTCGACAGTGCATTAAGTTATCATGTTTTGATAAACTGAACATTTCAAGTGCTGGATCCACGCTTAAACGGGTTAGGTAGTCTGTTTTCAGCTCTGATTATAAACCTTGAGCTTATGTGAATCGATTTGGGGGCACTAGAAATGTACAAAGATTTGTAACTTTAGCTTTCCTGTTTGAGGAAAAGATTGAAAAGCTAATTATGTTTCTTCTTTCAGAAAGCTTGCAGCACAAAATATACAATATACATGTAGATTCTAGTACAACAATTTGATGATGACAGATTATTGTACAACAATCTGATGGCTATTATGACATGGATTACTGTAAAACAATCTGATGGCTGTTATGACATGTAATACAGTATATCCTGTGATGTATTCATTGTGAGTGGATACCTTCCCTCTGTGAACATTTCAAACTGTATGAAATGGTTTAATAGCAAACAAAATGTTCATGTATTTACAGGACACTGGTCACATAGATAAAATATTTCCTGGGGTTGTTACGTGATCACAGGATTAGAAATTGCCATGAAGTACTCACTACCTCCCAATGACAGTGAGGGTTTTCTGACACTGATATCATTCTCTTGCAGCTCAAATGAACAGCCAGCCAACATAATAAGGAATGTGATCTGAATGCAACTATGCCTGTGGACTCGGACATTCTAATCCTAGAAGGTAAATCATATCAGCATTCTGAAAATGAAAAGAAAAATTTGTCTGAACAAAGGGAATTTTCTCAACACACACACACACACACACACACACACACACACACACACACACACACACACACCAAAGACAAAAAAAAAAAAAAAGTGCAAAAATTGAAGCCATATAACACCTAAAAGATAATAGCAATATTTCGGTTTATTTTAACCTTTCTCAAACCACACTGGCCAGTTAACAAAGAAAAAGGAGCCTCAGCCTAACATCTAAAACGGATGCATAACATGTCCAAGGTCAAATGAGAACTTTCATCTTGACATGAAAATATGATTTTGCAGCATGGAAGTCTTTTTCCAAATTTTGTCAAGTATGATCCATATGACTAAAATAGCATTTGCTACCTAACAGCAAAAAATAAGCATTGTGTACATATGCAAGTCTTGTTGTCTTCATGCATGTTTTTGTTTGTTTGGTATTTCAGGATAGTGTTGTCATATTTATTTTGAAATCAGTCTCAGTATATATTTTATCCAAATAAGATAATATGGTATTTTAATGAAATATATCATCCTTAACCCACACTACACAGTGAAATTAGGTCCCTTTAGAAATGTTTGTTCAAAATTCTAACATCATATATGCAGGGTTTTTCCTCAAGTGTGTTCTAGAGACACTGATGAATGTCAGATTGTAATCTGTTGAGGAAAATCTGATGTGATCAGACGGAAAGCCACACTTATAGTGTGTCACACTTTAGACCTGAAAGTTGAGCGGTGTCTTTTCCTTTGTGTGTGTGTGCATGTGTGTGTGTGTGTGTGTGTGTGTGTGTGTGTGTGTGTGTGTGTGTGTGTGTGTCACAAAGAACAACAGAACCTACATTCTGTATACCAGGTATTCTTGTAATTGTACTGCTTACTGAATGACTTGGTACATTTTTTGAATAGTTGTACTTCATTGCACATTGCCTGACAGTTGTAAAACTGTATGATTATTTCACACGGATAGAAAAATAAAAAATTTCAAAATAAAGAAGAAAGAGAGAAAGAGCAAGAAAGAAGAAGCTGATACATTATCAAAATTATACAAAAACACATTGTGTGTGTCACTGTATTTTTGTTTGTTTTTTTTTTTAAGGTCTATGTCATTTGTAATTAAAATCAGTAAACATTCACATTTCATTTTCATTTCATATGGCTGTCAGCCAAGCTGACCTCAAAGCGCCATATTAGGGCTACCTCCATGTTATGCTAAGAGCCAGAGTTGTGTAACAAAACTATGCAGCAACTTTCCAAAACTTGGATGCATCTGGAAAAGTGTTGTCACTAATGTCAGTAATGTGATATGAAAGAAAAAAATCTATATGAAAGAAGAAATCTTTCTCTTTACACCCAGATACACCCCAATATTTTATTGCATGCGACATTCCTAGTCGTATGTGTTACTAACGGTTAGTTCCAGCTGAAAGAGAAACAGAAGTCACACTGCTACATTTGTGAGCATAAATATGCAGCATGGTACCGTTGAAGTCACAAAGGATCATTTTCATATTCATAAAACTGCCATGATGATTTCTGTTGCAGAAGCTCCACAAAATGTTCAGGTGTATCAGCTTTCAAGTTCACGCTGAAAACATGACAGATGAGACCTCCGGTGCAGATGTAGCCCTGAAGTGCGGCATGTTGCCCCTGATGATGGCATGGTGCCCCTGATGTGCAGCTTGTTGCCCCTGATGGCAGCCAATTACCCTAGCACAGCCACAATGGAGGGAAGCCAATACCCTGAAAGACAAAGCTAAAAGACTTTAGTCCAAGGAGACCTGCAAAGAGAAGGCGTTATGAAAACTGTGATTCCCAGCTGTGGAATGATTTCCTGCGCAGTGAAATGGAAAAAAAAAAAAAACACAGTGAAATTGAAAAAAAAATGGTAGTGTTTTTCAAAAAGTGGTAGTGAAATTGAAAAAAAAAACAGAGACATTGAAGCAAGCAAAGGCATTTACAGCTCTAGCCAAGGTGGCAAGATTATGGCTAACAACAAAAATCTGGGAACTGAAGAGCCAACCACCTCCACAGAAACTGATTAGTTTTCATTCCCTCCCTTCCCCTCCTTGCCCATATAAAACTGAATCTGTTTCTAGATTACCTCTCTCTTTCTATTTCTGATATTGACTGAAAAGGTAGAACTTTCTCTGTATGTATGTGTGATTGTGCTGAGGGGAAGAGTCCACTTAGTTGTGTGCACATGTATTCATGTGTGTGTGTGTGTGTGTGTGTGTGTGTGTGTGTGTGTGTGTGTGTGAAAATTTGTTCTTGGTTTTGTTTCAATTTTTGTATGGTCAAAACTGCTATAATTAAGACAATATTAAATGGTGGGGCCCAAGAGGGGTAGCCACTTTGAAAGTCAGCAACATGAAATGAAGCTTGTTAATGCCATGTATTTTTGCTAGGTATGTTAATAATGTCTTAAAAAATTAAAAAGTGGTGTAAAACAATGCTGTTTTGCTCACAACTGTTTTTTTTTTGTGAGGGTAAGATATAGGCCAATTATTGCAGTGAGTAGTGCATGCATGCAAGTGTCCTTTTTTTTTCCCATCAGCATTTTTTTCTTAATTCATTTTGAAATGTTGGTGCCAAATTGTATTTGTTGTTGATGTGTTGTGTGTGTGTGTGTGTGTGTGTGTGTGTGTATGTGTATATATATATATATATATATAAAAAAAAGTGAACACCATTTGTCTAATAAACATTCAACTGAGAACATGTTTGTGTGTATTTCATGTGCTTTCACTGAAACATTCTCTTTGTTTTCTGTTGTTTACTGTTTACTCAAAGCAGCAGGTTCAGGTTTTTACATTTGAAATCATGACAACATGAACTTATCTATTTTACAGATAACTTATTGTTTGCACTCTACATTATGTTATTGACCACCTTGTTCATAAAATATTATATTGCAGAATCCAACATGGACACATACATAATAAATACCAACAATAATACCAATGTGCATAAACTGACATGGCAGGAATCAAATACTTTAGAACTAGAAAATAAATGAACAAACTGGCAAACAGATACAGTACATTAGAAGTATGTTGATCAACTGCAGTGTCTCTGCTTTACCAGCAGCAACACAAGCTCACACACACACACACACACACACACACACACACACACACACTCTCTCTCTCTCTCTCTCTCTCTCTCTCTCTCTCTCTCTCTCTCTCTCTCTCTCTCTCTATCTATCTGACTCAAGCACGTAGGCACACAGACATTTGCACAGACACAAACACATGAAACATAGCTTCACCTGCACGTTGATGGAGTGGACATTCATGCGATTCATAAAGTCGTTCGTGATGTCTGGGGAGGGCGTGCTATTGGAATGCGAGTACCAACAACACATGCGAACACTTGGGGGAAGTTGGCAATGTCAAAGAACTTTTCTTTTTGCCTGTCTGCTGCTGCCTGACTTGGCCACTGTCACTGAAGGAATTGTTACGGGATGCAGTTGACTGGCAGACTTGAAACAGTTCTCCAACTGCGTCTTGAAATGTGCCAGTAGCATAGAAACGAAGGGCTAAGCACACTTGCTGTACCTGGCAACAGTGCTCCCCTTCGATTCGGGTGTTCAGTTTCCTCGTTTATTGCGTCTATGAGACTTAAAATGTGCGCACGACGAAATCTTAACTTAGTAAACAGTTCCACGTCGTCAAACGAGTCAGTTGGATTATTTCTATCGCGAAACACTCGTTCCCGTCGCAAAACACGCCGTCGCAAACTTCGCATGTACACGAACGCCGCCATATTTAACCTCCGGTTAGGCAGTTTAACGGCGGGGGCCCCCTCCGTTAAACTAACCGCCGGTCAAGACCACCGGTTAGCCGTAACCGATGGCCATGAATGTCCCGGTTTGGGAGTCAACCTCCGGTTAGTGAGTTAACCAGCGGAAGTCGGGTTTAACCTCCAGTTAAGTCTGTTCATGAATATGGCCCTGTTGTCCAGAGGCCCCCTTAAGGACTTGGTCATGGCAGACCTGTGTATATTGATCTTCTACAGCCTCGTTTTCCTAGTCGTGTATTCTTTATGAGCATCACATGGTATGCCTTGGACAATCAGTCATGTCTTTTTTGTGGCATCAGTTCTCGGATCAATGGAGCACCTAAGATGGTAGGGGTTTTTTTTTCCTGTTTTTTTTTTTTTTTTTTTACTTGTTCCCTTTTTTTCCCCCTAAGGCCAAAGTCCACCTCTTCATTTTTTGGTGCTTCACACTGTCCCCTCATCTGAAAAAAAAAAAAAAAAAAAAAAAAAAAAAAGCGGAAAAAAAACAAAAATAATTTCCACAGCTAGGTTTCTCTCTCTTTTTTTTTCTTTCCCCCAAACCAATCTCTTACGCACCATGCATAGTCTGTGTCTTACCTTACAAATGGACATATTTTTGCTGATTTTAGTGTTTGGGCAGTTGATACAAAGTGTCTGGGTTTGTTAAATGTTCTAATGTGTGGTGTACTGGCACACTCACTCGGATAATGTATTGCTTATACAAAGGAAACAACATAGATGAGACAAAGGACTTAATTATTTTCAGCTATCATTTTGTTTTACACATACACCCGCACACACCCCTCCCCCCCCCCCTCTCCCTCTCTCTCTCTCTCTCTCTCTCTCTCTCTCTCTCTCTCTCAATATGTTAATAATGGAAGTTACCTGTTAAAGGCACAATACTAAAGCAAAATTATGCGTAAGCAACCAATTCCGTATATCCATACACATGCCTGAAAGGATATCATTGGTCCCGATTGCTCATCTCCCTCTCCTTCCCCCTACCCAAGCGCGTGAGCGCTCTTCACGTCACACCACCACTACCACCATCACCACCCCCCCCCAACACCCATCCACCCCCCACACCCCACCCGCCCCACTCCACCCGCCCCCCCCACCAAAAAAAAACCCCCCAACAACAAAAAAACAACAACAAACAACAACAACAACACACACACACACACACACACACACACACACACACACACACACACACACACACACACACACACACACAGAAAGAGATAGACAACAGAGAGAGAGAGAGAGACAGACAGACAGACGGACAGGCAGACAGACGGACAGAGAGAGCATCTTTTAAATGAATTTAGGGATTTAGTTTGTTACATGTCGTCTCACCAGTTGTCTCTTCCCCGATGAAGCCAATCTTATAGCGAAAAGAGTGCGTGCATGATCCCCCTCGTTTTCCACATTCCTCACGTGCAACAGTCTTACACATACGAAAACGAAAGAGTGCAAGAAAGTACAGAGGAGTGGACAACGAAAAGGCATATTTACCTTGGAGTCCCTTTCTTTATGAAAGAAACATCATCAAGACTGTGTTGCATGTGTGCGTGCGTGCGTGCGTGTGTAAGAGTGAACGCATGTATGAGATCTCTATATTTTCCTCAGTTGCAATTGATTTTCGAACATGACTGAAACTGGCAGGCTAGATTCCGTTTTTCTTGTAAATGCTTATACACATCTTTGCAGCAATCACAATATGGTTTATTTTCAGTAGCGTATGTCTGTCAATATTTTCTTGTCTAAGAATTCCAAAAAGCACAGTTTCTTCAGAAAACACGATTTTTGTGTTGTATACAGCTAATATAACACGATTTTTGTGTTGTATACAGCTAATATAACACGATTTTTGTGTGTATACAGCTAATATGTATTTGACTGACAAATTTCCAAAGCGAGCTAAGCTTATGACAATGAAAAAAAAATGTTCAATGTAATCAATTTCATAATTGCAATAAGAACAATTTCGATTATCCCTGACTTTCATTTTGCATAGCATTATATTAGTCGGGTATATATTTTGTAGAATTTTCCATCGTAAAACTCTCAATCTGGTTTCTTTTGTGCACAAGCAGGGTATCTTCCATATATATTTTCATTTAATTCCAGTTCATAGACTTCCGCCTGCAGTCGTTTCACTTTGCAACTAGACATATTTATCTGACCAAAAACGGGCTGCACATGGTTCTGTGTAACTGAGAGAACACAAAGTTGCACGGAAGTCCTTGCAAGATATATGCTTTTTGTTACAGAACAGAGGTGGTTCTGAAAAATCTGTAGAATATCTATCTTGTTCACCTGGTATTTAAAAATATGTGTGGCCGCTGACACTATGTTATACTCTAAGATCCTCGCAGGGGAGGCTCCTGTCTTGTTAACCACGTCCTGGTATGAAAGCATTCCATTTGGACCATACATGTCACCAACATTTAGCATTTCGTCCTTTATCCAGTCAGGGAAGAAAAGGACATTTCTCGATATTTTATGTGTTGGTTATTCCGCAATAAAGAGGGAAAGGGTAAGACATCTTCATGTTTATTAAGATCTAGCTTAAAATCTAGCCATGTTCTCAGAGTAATTTTCCAAAAATGTGAATGTATCTTGTCTAAACCTTTGAAAAGTGCGCTTTTAGTATTTGCATAAAAACACGTGACATTCTCACCAAAGGATAGAAATATTTTTCTCGGAATTGAAGTCCATCTTTCATTGTTTGTGGCCTTACAGATTCTTACAACCCATAACAGGAGAAACGCAGATTGCATCTGTCTTAGATCTATCATTTTTATCCTCCTTTTTCATATTCACTGCACATTACGCTTGTTTGAATTTTTCAAATGCCTTTCGATTACAGTGGGTTTTTTTTTACGGGCAGAGAAATAAAAAAAAAACACATGCGATTTATATCTGATAAGATCTTGTCAGGAATAACAAATGTTTGCGTAACATAGACCATTTGTGAAATAAGAAATGTTTTAATAATATGTATCTTACCCATTACACTAAGATATCTTTTTCCCCAGGAGTGAATAATTCTCTGAATAGTTTCTATTCTTTGCAACCAATTGTCCTCAACTAGAGTTGCTGGTTTATCATTTTCATAATAAATAACCAGAATCTTTATTTTCCCACGTAAAGCCATAAAAGCTGTCTGTGCTATGTTTTTTAATAATACCTAGCCACATAGCTACTGATTTATTTTTATTTATAACCAAACCAGAAAACAAAGAAAAATCATTGAGTATATCTAATGCTTGCACCATGTCATGCTGATCTGTCAAAAAAAAGGTAACATCATCTGCATAAAACACAATTTTGATTACATTAACAAGCGTATCTCTTGAACCCCCTAAACCAATTCCTCTAACGTTTCTACAGTTTTTCATCTTTATTGCTAGCAAATCTATAGCCGACACAAAAACTAAGGGAGAAAAAGGACAACCTTGTCGGATTCTGGTCTCAACCGCAAAATACTCTGATGTCCAGACACTATACAAAACACAACTACGAGTATCACTGATTAATACGTGAAACCATCTAATGAATTCTTCCCCAAAACCCATACTTTTTGAGAGCTGTTGACATAAATTTTTAGATATACTATCAAAAGCTTGTGTATAATCAATACTTAAAAGCAAACCAGGAATATTTTCTACATTTATATTAAATGATCAATAACATCATCAATTATCTCAATAGCGTAGCTGCTCGACGTCCCTTGATATACCTAACCTAATCTGCACTTACTAAATACATGAACGATTTGCCAAACATTTAGACAAAAGATCATAATCGCTGTTCATTAACGAAATTGGTCTCCAGTTTTTTTAAAAAACGTTTTCTACAATCAGTCATGTCTGTTTCTGAGGTTACAGAGCAAAATGGATCAAGTGGCGGACCTCAGCTCCACTCTTCCGCAGAATCCACCTCCACCCAGCAAGAAAAAAACCCAGCTGCTGCTGCCAAGGGAGATGACCACCACGGGCAGCCCAGTTGCCGACTTACCAGATGTGGTGTTGGTGCTCCTGTTCAAGATGCTCCCAGTCCCTGACCGAGGTCGCCTGGCGCGCACCTGTTTAAGGCTGTCTTCCTTCATGCAGTGCCCCTCTGTGTGGACTGACGTCTTCATTCAGCTTCATGCGGCGAATACCGGCGAATTGATGGTCATTGGCTTCCTAGGTCCACAGGACAGCAGTATGGTTAAAAATATGGAGCGTATTTCCAGCGCACTACCATTGTTTTTCCATCTAGCAGGATTTCACAAGACGTTTTTGACATGTTGTCTGACTTTACTCGGAGAGAAGTCAAACTTAAACTGATTATACAGCTAAGTGATAGCATCCCCAGGGCGGCAAGGAAACGTTCGTCCCTTTACGAGCCTTCTTACAATGTGATAGGTATGAGAGACACATTCAGTTCATCCACAAGCATCAGTTTTGAATTTTCTGATGATCATTACAAGTTTTTTTTAGAAACAAAGGAATACTACTGGTCTCCCAGATTGGACAGGTTTTGTTCCATGCTAACAGACCTGGTATTGCCAGAAGAATGGTCAGAACAAAAAAACTGGCAGCACTGTACGGTCTGTCCCCTACACCCACAGCAGCTCTAATTTCAAACTTTCCTGCTCTGAGGAGACTTAAATTAAGCGTCCATAACGCCAGTGAAGAACTGCTGCTTGAACTGTCTGATTCCTCGGGCAGGCGGAGCCCATTGCGCAGTCTTGTCCTCCAACACGTCGATGGGATAGAGAGTTACAGTAGGACGGAGGATTTCCCGCAGTTGTCATCAGCTGCTTGGAGCAAACTGACATCAGCGTGCCCTTCTCTGACCGTTGAATGTTATTTTGCCTGCCATCACATGCCCCCTCTGAGTCGAGTTATAAAACCGGAAACGCCGTTGGGTCAAACTGGAAGTCACTTGTGCTGCGTACATTGACAGTGCCCAGTTTACCCAGGTGTGCACAGAACACAAAAGCACCCTTCGGTTCTCTCGTCTCTCTGCTGGCATTGGGCGAACCCAGAAATACTTGAAGACCAATCAGCGTGTCCTTAAATCTGACCGATGAATGTTAACTATATATTTGATTTAATGGAAGTAATCCCCTTTCCACACCCAATTATTTTCCCCATGCCAACTCCACATGCATCACATACAAGATGGTCGAGTTATAATAAAACCGGAAACGGCTGTTGGGTCCAAAAGACTGGGAAGTCGGGGAGCACCAAAAATTGTGCTGCGTACATGGTGACAGTGCCGCGGCAGGGTTGTACCCGGAGGTGTTCACGAGAAAGACTACACAAAGTCAAAGCCACAAACCAACAACGCTGGTAAAGATTAAAACGGCAGGGGGAAAAATAACCAAGGTCCCCGGGGGGCTGCAAGATCGGGAGGCTCATTCTATCGGCTCTGCTGTCAAATGTCGCGGCGAGAGAGACACCACGAATAATACTTTAGGAGAGACCGGGATAGAGTAAGTAGTGACCAGTGCCAGTGCTGAGTAGAGTTTCTCAGTGCTTCAAAGTCCCCCCCCCCCCCCCTAACAATAGCGATCTGGCGGCTGCAAGTTTGCATTCCACGACGACAAGCCGGGCGGGAAAAAAGAAATCCAAGCCAGCCTGGAGAAAACAGGATCCGCTCATTTCTGCGGTCAAGGCTGGGAGGAACTACCTTGGGGGTGCCCGCAGTAGGGTCTGCCCCCCGGGGGGTGCATTCTGGCCGGGGGCGTGTAGAAACTGGAGACTATCTGGCGGTGAGTGGTATGAGAAGAATCTGGTCCTGCCCCCCTCCCCGGGGCCCGAATGCGCCCTAATCCTGGGCCCCCCACCCGCCCCCCATATAAGGGTCTGCCTCATTATAGGTCTCTGGCGTAGGCCCTGTAGGGAAGGGGCAATTGAAATACTGTGGGGTGAATCTGACATTTGGGGGGGCATCGGTGGAATCTCAAAGATTCCGCCACGCCGGCGGGGTGGGGCCGTCGGGGGGCATGTTTCCAGGTAATGACAATCTCTGTATTTAATCTGTTCTGCCCCCCCCCATATTCTGCCAAATCCCCCTGCCGCCGCCCGAAGCGGGCCCCGGGTCCCCGCTCCGGGTGGGTTTCGCCTGGGGTGAAGATATTCTGGGTCTGGGGAGGGGCTTGGGCATTCGTGGTTCTGTTTGTGTTCAGTATGCATTGCATGACCTCCCCCCCCCCCCCCCCCCTCCCCCCCCCCTTGGCTGTCCTTGCTGTCCCGCCTGGGGGTATGAAGTCCTGCCTCTGATATCTCTGCCCCCCCCCCCTCTGATATCTGGATTTCTCTCTTCTGTTCCCCTGGAGGATTCTGCTGCATGCCCTTCCTGCCTCCCCCACAATTCCTTTAACTCCTGATTGATGAAAAATAATGTGATGTTTTAGCCCCCCCTGCCCTCCTTAGTTCTGCCCCCTCCCATCCCTCCCTCCCCACCCTGTCTTTTCTTCATCATTCTTGGCCTTATATTTCTTTTCTGTCTTTATTATTCCTGTCTTCCCTTGTCTTCCCCCTCCCCCCCCCCCCCCATTCCATTCCTCTTGCCTCCCCCCTCCCTTCTGTCGGGCCACTCCCCTCTTGCCTCTTTTCTTGCCCCCACACCTCCCCGGGGGGTGAGCTGTGGTGTCTGGGGGTTCGAATCATTTCTGAATGGTCCTTCCCCCTAGGCGGGGCCATAAACGCGGGGTGGGTGGCGTTCTTTGTGATAGAGGGTTGAGAAGTCTTCTGCTTTCTCATATCTAGGCCAATGCTAGATATTCTAATCTATATTAAAAAATATCTCTATCTTATTTTCTTTTAATCTCGTCTATGGGTTCTGCTTCCGGGAGTCTGCCTCATTCTTCTGGTGGATTCTTTTTCTGCCCCACGTAAAAATCTTCTCATGATCTTTTTCTGTGTGTTCTGGTCTCTGTTCTTTGTCCAGTGCGCCCCACCACCCCCCGAATACACCCCCCCCCCCCCCCCCCCCCCTGTATCCTCTTGGGCCGCGCCTGTAGCAACTGAATTTCGACCCCTGACTACTCTGACTACTGACGACAATAATGGATTAGTCGCGAAGCCAGCGTGAGTAAGTTGTCGTATCAGAGAGCTGTACCACGTCTGTCCATCGTACAGTCCCATGAATTTGCCAGTAGCCATAATCCCGACAGAACTAAGCCAGGGCCATGTCTGTGAACAGGTCATTGAGGTCACCATGAAAGCAGGGCATGGAAGGGACACGAATTGGAGAGATTTTTGTGCTGGTTGATGAGGAGGAGGATTTAAGATGACGCTACAGATTTCCATTTCAGTGTGAAAACTACATGATAAAGCAGTTTCCATGCTTACATCTGTAAGATATTCTGGCGTCACCCAGAGTTGACGGTAATTTGAGCGACAGTCACAGAGATGCAGTCATTAAATGGACGACGAAACTCGACAATGTAGTTCCAGATGATGAGTCCATAGCGAACTCTACCCGGGGTAGAAGCCGGTCGGGGCAGGAAAATCCCACAAATAAATGGCTCTGATGGGAATCGAACCTACGGCCTCCTGGACCATGAAGGCTGGTGACAGCTCCGACTTTTGTTTAAACGTAAATGTTGTGCTTTTTTTTATTCTGCAATATTAAGTTGTTTCTGTTTGTTTGTTTTTTGGGGTGTGTTGTTTTTTTTTTTGTTATAAAGCATAATTGTTGTTCCTTCTTTTTGTCTGTCGACACGGAAAAGGCCAACATTTTTAAGTTAGTGGCAAAGTGAGGGGAGTGTAGGCGGAAATCTTAACAAATCTTGAAAAGCTGAATGTAAAAAATACGCCAACCATGAACCAACAAACAGCATAGTTCATTTGGTCTCCATGTCATGATTGGACAGCAAGTTTGTGAAATATTGTCTCAGTTTACTCGGAGAGAAGTCAGAATGAAAACCGGTTATGCAACTGGGTATTATGGCATCTCCAGGTGTCTTGTGATTCGTTTGTTTGTGTTAAAGCCGAGTCGTTACACATGATTTTTGTTGGAGGAGGTGTTTTTTTCCATAGATTTCTTTGTTTTTTTTTGCTTGTTAATTGTATCAGAGTGATATACATAGGGGCTACACACACACACACACACACAACATACATACACACACATGCGCGCGCGCGCGCGCGCGCCGCACACACACACACACACACACACACCATTAGTGGGACATGGGCGATTTCAATGGTCAGTCTTAAGATACGGTGATCGCCCTTGTTCGAAAGTGTGAGCAAGTGATGCCAAGCGTCAGGAAGATTTGAGGACTGGAAACCATCAACAGCCCCACGATGGACTGCATGAGGGGCCTCCTGTACCCCCTCACCCTCACCCCCACTCATCCCTCTCCCCAGGCAGTTGCATCTCATTAACTACCGTACGATGGATTGAGCAACAGGCCAAGAGACACGCCCCCTCACGTGCATCCCCCCGCACCCCCACTCACCCCACCCCTCACATTTCAGTGCACCCCCCCCCCCCCCCCCCCGAGCAGCTGGTCACTAATGAACTAGACACTGACAACGTCCAGGGCCTGGCGTTGTCTTGCTGCAAAAGCAGTCAGTGTCAATGGCGTGCCACGCCATGGTGATTCAATTCAAAGCCAGGCAAAGGCTATGTTGACTTCCTCACTTAAGTGCATGAAAGACATGTCCCTAAAAGCTTTCGCTATGAGGACGTAAAACTCAACCATTCACTTCCTCACTGTCTCCTCCTTGGCATCCTCTGGTTCAGTCAAGGTGTTGCTGGGCCTCTCAGCCTTTGGGCTTGTCCGAAGTGCTCATGATGTTAAGGCGTGTGACTTTTGTGTTTTTTTGTAACTATTTTTTTTGTTAGCCTAGATAGAGAAGACCTTAGCTGAAAGTTGGAATTCCTGGGAATAATGTCTTTTATAATTGTAGTCAAAATAAATACTTGTGTAAATTCTAAGTGCCTGTTTATTGAAAGAATGTTATTGTATTCTCCCTTGTCCTATTTTGAACGTGTATGAAGAAGTTTCTCTAACATCCCACACTGTTCTATCAATTTGAAACTAGCTCACTTTTAGCCTCGTGTCTCTGAGTGAACGATTCTCTCTCTCTCTCTCTCTCTCCTCTCTCTCTCTCTCTCTCTCTCTCTCTCTCTCCGATAACGGTACAAAGAAATATTAGTCATTAGTCAGCTACAGTGTTTGTCAGACGTACGATATCCATGCATGCACGCACATACACACACGAAACCTGACGTCTTTCCTCCACACACAACTGCATCCACTCCATACACATAAGGCGCAAACAAAGGTCAATTTTGATTCATCCCCTCCTTAATCTTTTAAAATCCCATGGGGGTTTTTTACTCTGGCATCAATCAAAGCGTATATATTTTCATTATTTGAACCTGGATCTTCCCGCGGATCGGAACTTGGCCCGGGAACGCGCGCAGCCCCCCGGCCATCCACCTTAGTGCCCGATCTCCAGTCTCTTCTTTCCTCTACCGCACGGGGAGTCGGCCCAGCTATAACAAACCAGATAAACACGAGTTCAAAACACTGCCAGCCAGTTAGCAGTCATGTTACACTTTAACATTTTGAAACTCTTCAATTTTTCAAACATAGTTTCGGTTCCGACAATAAAACCGTTGAAAACAAAATGGAGAATCATCTAGATTCTCACAATATAAAATTAGATACTTACGGCTTGAGTACCGGTCAATCAACTACAATTCAATTCACATACTTCTGTATGTGTTAGGCCTCTGCCTTTATCAATGGGCACAGTCCGCCTCTTCTTCAACTAAATCATCTGTTCCATTCTCAGAGTGCGCACCGATACAGGTCAACGCCTGTTTATATTCAAATCGCGTGAACAGTGTTAAAAATTTCACTCAAACCCTGGGCCACGTTCAGTCAATACGCTCCCTTGTGTCACACGACTAACCTATAGTGTAACGCACGAATCAATAATCTTTTTCTTAATCTGTACTGTCTCATGTAATCGCGTAGCATACGAAATATCGCTCCGCATTACATGACACCCCCCTTCCCGGGGTAAGATTTTTTCCACCGAAAAATCTTGCAAAAGGATACCCCACAGAGGAACCCCAAACCAGAAGTACTATATATACATATCAAATGCACAAAGTATATTCATCAAAGGAATCAACACTTTTTATCCATGGATCACCTCAATATCTCCAAAATACATAATCCACATCTTAAGCACAACACTTGCATGATCCATACACTGCAAACAAAGGTCAATTTTGATTCATCCCCTCCTTAATCTTTTAAAAATCCCATGGGGGTTCTTTACTCTGGCATCAATCAAAGCTTATATATTTTCATAATCTGTAATCTTTCAGCTGTGCAACCAATCAAGCACTCTTCTTCTGCACACGATACTGATTTTGCAGGTTTACTCACTGCAAGTGTCCACACACACTCTCTGTGGTGTCCGGAACTGGCTTCCTCTGTGCGGGGGGATCCCATACTGCCCATCACATATCACAACTACTGGTCGGCGACAAAACTTTTGCCCAACCTGGATCTTCCCGCGGATCGGAACTTGGCCCGGGAACGCGCGCAGCCCCCGGCCATCCACCTTAGTGCCCGATCTCCAGTCTCTTCTTTCCTCTACCGCACGGGGAGTCGGCCCAGCTATAACAAACCAGATAAACACGAGTTCAAAACACTGCCAGCCAGTTAGCAGTCATGTTACACTTTAACATTTTTGAACTCTTCAATTTTTCAAACATAGTTTCGGTTCCGACAATAAACCGTTTGAAAACAAAATGGAGAATCATCTAGATTCTCACAATATAAAATTAGATACTTACGGCTTGAGTACCGGTCAATCAACTACAATTCACATACTTCTGTATGTGTTAGGCCTCTGCCTTTATCAATGGGCACAGTCCGCCTCTTCTTCAACTAAATCATCTGTTCCATTCTCAGAGTGCGCACCGATACAGGTCAACGCCTGTTTATATTCATATGTATATGCACATATATACACACACACACACACACACACACACACACACACACATATATATATATATATATATATATATATATATATATATATATATATACTATAATATAGATAGATAGATATTTCTTTTAATAATATATATATATATATATATATATATATATATATATATATATATATATATATATATATATATATAGTGTGTGTGTGTATGTGTTGTGTGTGTGTGTGTGTGTGTGTGTGTGTGTGTGTGTGTTTCAATGTATCTATCTTTCTACGTAACTATCTATCTATCTCTCTATCTATCTATAACTGATCATAATGTGTTTCGCAATAATGCTCGTTGATTATTCCAGTACTGGTATGACTATGAGTTTATATTACTTCGACTATTCAGAGGCAGCCGAGTTCAGACATGCAGCTTTCATAACTAGCAAGTTGTGATCTACAGAAACCCTGGTTTTGGTGCAAGTCTCTGTGTGTGTGTGTGTGTGTGTGTGTGTGTGTGGATGGAAGAGGACATTAGTGCTGATCTGGCAATGCCCTAGACTGGAGTTATTTGGGAGCAAAATCTTTCGTACAAAAACAACTCCAGGTGACAAATTCTCGGGCACGTAGAGAGTCATTTTGGGAGCAGGCCCAGAATAACCCCAATCCTCTAACTGCCTGTACATTCATTGTGTACTTACAGAGTTCAAATCCGCGTTGTATCAGCGTAGCGTCATTCTAAAGCCCCGAATAATCCCTGCCCCCACCCCCCTCTTTTTCCTGTCTCTGGTCATTCACCCTGGCGAAAAAGTGGTTACGCAGTGCATTTCATTTCCCTGAGGGAATGTGTACCAACATTCACTGGCGGCGTGTTTAAGTGAAGGAAGGGTGAGAGAGGGCGGGCATCATTCTCATTATAATGATCTATGAAAAGTCCCGTTTGAAATTTATCAGTCCTCAAACGAGCAAAAAAAAAAATCATAATCAAATCTTGAGGAGATGGGGGAGGGGGTGGGGTTGGGTACTGATCTGGAGTTCTGTTCCATGTTAACTCCCCGGGGAGGATTGATCACATCCTCGTTTCGCTGAACTGTGGGAAATGAAGCTGATAATGCTTTATGTCCCAAGAAACGTGATGTGGGTACATATTACATAGCCATATATGTGTAGGGGCAGGGCATTTTCGTCTTTTTCCTAATCAACCGCCTGGAGATGAACTTAGCACCATCCTTACCATGCCGCAAATAGTTAGCTAACGCAAAGTAACAGTCCTAGCGCTTCCTTCCCCTTAATGTGGCTATAGCTCAACCATAACGTGTGTGCTGAAAAGAGAGTAAAGGGGGAGGGGGACACTACTGACTTGTCTTAGATTAATTTCCAGGAAGATCTCGGGACATCATCCTCATAGTTTTACCATATTCAAGTACAGTGCATTATGATGCTTCCTGCTTTATCAACCGTAACAGTCCAAATTAATCATAAACAGGGTGGGGGTTATCAAGACCTGTGCCACATTGACTCTCGGGTAGTGAATTGAGGCCAGTGTGAGGGAAGGGGTGAGGATACTGGGGTATGGAGAGGCTGACTCTTCGAAGTAAATACAAGGGCCAAAACCTGACAGACTTTCCCGGGATAAAATGGTGCAGGATCAGACTGGTTTCCTGAAGCTGATGTCTGGCAGAATCAGAGTAACTTCCTGAAGTTAAAATAGGACAGGACCAGACTGGATCCCTGGTGTTTGTATATGAGACAGGGGCAGATTGACTCCTTAGAGATAATATAGGGCAGAACCAAACTGACTCCCTGGTGTTAAACTCAGATCGGGAGCCGTTTCGGTGCATTGAGTCCAGTGAGGTATATGAAGAAATACGAGTTGTGTCTGGTTTTATGTATGCCACAGATGATGGCCACCTTGCTCATTCCTTCATTTCCAACTGCTCTAAATCCTCCTATATATACATTGTTAGATTCAAAGACAGACTCGACAGTAATTTCAGTGGTACGTGTACCGTCAGTGCTCCCATCCTCAATGAATCCATCCCCCAGTGCACAGGACAATATTTGTGATATTTCTTTTACTTCACGCGTGACACACCTATGCAACTCAAATTCATGACCAGGCACTTAATAAAGCATTCCCTCTCCTCTCCCCCTTTAGGGTAAAAAGAAGGTATCAGTGTCGCCAAAATTTCCAGGTGAAGTGACAGGCCAAATGCAGCCTGAAAGAGTTGTCCAGTAGGGGAAAGAACATAATATTAATGTCTCTAAACTGTAGACCAATCGACTCATACACTAAGCTATACTGTTTCCAGTCTCCTCTCAAGAATGAAAAGAACAAAGAGTTTTACGATAAATAAAATTAATGCGTACTTTCACAGAACAATCGTCATTCGAAATCATTACTCGTAAAAAAAATCAAATCAATTTTGATGAATAAGGTGCAGATCTGTAGGTCTGAGCAAAATGATATTTCCATTCTGAATTAGTTTGTAAATGGTAACCAAGATACAAAACAAC
>JADBJO010000665.1:567338-574838 GCA_016801955.1 Conus betulinus | reverse complement strand
GGACCGTTATAGCCGTTAGTCACGGCTATAACGGTAAAGTAAAACGTCGGGCATCATCTGTCGCCCATAATGAACATACCTTTAAATTTTCAGAACGATCTGCCAAGTTATTTCTGAGACATTCCATAAAAAAGAAAAACGATTATGGGCAGCCACAGCCGTTAGTAACGGCTATAACAGTGAAATAAGACGTCGAGTATCATCCGTGACCCATAAAAAAAACAACTTACCTACAAATTTTCAGAAAGATCGACGAAATGCTTTCTGAGATATTCCATAAAGAAGAAAAGGCTATGATGGTAAAACTAAAACATCGGGCATCATCTGTGACCCATAATGAACGTACTTGCTCATTTTTACAAAGATCGGCCAAGTACTTTCTGAAATATTCCATACAGAAGAAAAAAACGCCGTTACAGGCCGTTACAGCCGTTAGTAACGGCTATTACAGTAAGCTAAAACATCGGGCATCATCTGTGACCCACAATGAACATACCTGCTACTTTTCACAAAGATCGGCCGAGTACTTTCTGGGATATTCCACAAAGAAAAAAAAACCGTTATAGGCCGCTACAGCCGTTAGTAACGGCTATAACGGTACACTAAAACATCGGGCATCATCCATGACCCATGATGAACATAACTAGAAATCTTCAGAAAGATCGGCCCAGTAGTTTTGTCTGGAGCGAGTGGAACACATTTTGACCACGGACACACACACACACACACACACACACACACACACACACACACATCATTTCTTCGTTCCCACTCTAAAGTACTCCCTGTTCTATAAGAACTCGAGGTTAACAGCAAGATCGGGTTACCGCCGGGAAATCAAAGCGTGAACACTTTTTAATTCAGATTTGAGAGAGAGAGAGAGAGAGAGAGAGAGAGAGAGATTGTCGTTTGTGCATTATGTTAGCATCAGGGTCAAAGGCGTCAATGACAACAACAACCTCAACAATAACAACGGCGATGACGACGACGACGACGTCAACGACGATGACCACGACGACGACGACGAAGAAGAAGACAAAAACAACAACACAGACACACACAAACACGAGAATGCTAGTTGTGTTGATGTTGTCGTCGTTTGTACTTTTTCATTTATATTCTTGCTGATGTATAGTTCTGTGGATCTTGTTGTTCTTCTTTTTATTGGAGGGGGGGGAAGGGGGGGAAGCATGGAGGGGGGGGGGGGGGGGGGGCGAGGGATAGGGGGGCGGGGGATTATCTCGAGTTCCTAATAGTTGGAAAATGTGACAAAACATGAGACTGTTGAAGCTGGGCCTATTTTAATGAGGTGGATCAGACGAGATTGTTAATGAAGAAGAAATATTCCTAAACAAAAGTCACAGACTCCACGTTAGCCAGAGTTCTGTCACTTTTACAATTGCTTGAAGTGCTCCTCTTCAAAGACAAATTAATTCATGTTTTGAATCGACTAGAGCCAAAGCGACAGCTTTTGATGCAGGATACCCTCTGCAAAATCAGGGCCGGAACGACAATCTGCTATCTGAGTAATACCTTCTTTACAATCAGACCAACAGTGTAGGTATAGTCTGTTTTAGAAGAGTACCAACTACCACTTAGACCAGCAGAGTCAGAGTTACATTCTGTGAAAGGCTATACCTACTTCACGATAGAAGTCTGCTAGAGCCACAGGCTGTTAAATGAGATACCCTCTCCATAATCAGGACAACAGTACCAGAACAACAGACTATCACACAAACTCTTTGTTTGTTTGTTTGTCTGTCTGTCTGTCTGTCTGTCTGTCTCTGTCTGCCTGTCTGTCTCTCTGTCTTTCTGTCTGTCTGTCTGTCTGTCTGTCTGTCTGTCTCACACACACACACACACACACACACACACACACACACACACACACACACACACACACACACACACACACACATGGAAAGAATTGGATAAATTATCTTCATATATGAAGAGCAACGGATTAGAACTATCTGGAGAACAAAATCATGTCTTATGTTGTTTAACAATGGTGAGAAACCCAGAGACTCTACCCTCGCTTTTGCTAGATGGTCAGATTCTGGAATATAAACAAAAAGTTAAGTTCCTGGGGGTATTCTTAACTCACTGTCATACCCTTTACATCTATACATCTCTTTAGTCCGATCGAAATTGACTTATGGGCAGGAAGTGTATTTCTCTGCGCCTAATTATCTTTTAAAGAGATTGCAAAGCTTGGATAGTAAGGGCCATGAAATTAGCTCTGGGAGTCCCAGTACACACAAACACTCATAGATGTTATAAAGAAAAAAAATATATTACCTCTAAATGAGAAGCGAATATTGGATGTATCCAAATATTGTCAGAAGTCTTTTCTGTTGAAAATTCAGTTACTGAAGAAATTCTGATTGATCCAGTAAAGATTTTCCTAAGAGGTCTAAAAACATATCTTACATTCAACCAATCAGAAACTACACATCTGACTTCATGTCACATTGTAATATTGATATTACTGCTATACCAGAATTTCCTGCAGTACCTCCAATGCCTCCTTGGGAGCACCTAAAATGCTTCTTTTGATTACAAATACACTTTGTTAAAGAAAAGTGATAATGTAAATATTTTAACAACTGAAGTTCGTGAACATTTAGAAAACAGCTATCCAAATCATTTAAAAGTGTTTACAGACGGGTCGGTAATGGAATCCTCTGACAGTGGTTCAGGCTTTATAATACCAACCTTAAATGTCAGGAAATCATATTATGTAGGAAAGGGGTTTTCAATCTATACCTCAGAACTATATGCAATACTGAAGGCTTTGACTTATATATATGATACATCAATTGCTTTCTATCAAAATTTTACTTGTGTTGATTCCAAATCTGTTTTTTACAGTCACTAGAGCGTTGGGACTGCAAAGCTAGAAAAGATTTGCTTTTTGAAATAAAACATCTACTGCATTGTTTCATAACACTAGGTATAGAATTGATTTTTTGGGGGGTCCCATCTCACTGTGGTATAAAGTGGAATGAAATAGCAGACAGTCTTGCAAAAGAAGGAGCAAATAGAAAGACGGAAAAAAATCTGAACAATCCCTTAGATCTATCCTCTTGTGAACTAATCCAAATTATGGAAAATGCATGCATAAGCGGAATTCTAGTCAAAAAAAAAATGGCTACTTTACCGTCGTGCCCAAGGCACATTGTTAGATTAATTCATAAATTAAGGCTGAATACTTGGAACACTAAATATTCTCATGGTGTTTCTTGTGTATGCATGCAGAGAAAACATTTCTGTACATCATCTTTTGTTTGAATGCTCAGTGTTGACCCCCCACTCTATGAGGAGAAAGGTATTCAGATGAATAACTTTGATAATGTCAATACTGTCTTATATGGTTCATATGTTGCTGAAATTGCCATGGTTATTTCGCAGTCACAGGTTGCAAAATTTTTATAAGATCAACAATTTTGTGTACCGCTAGGGTATTTCACTCATGTCAATACGCTTATATCGGATGGGGTTTGAAAGTACTAACGTGGATGATAAGTTAAGTGTGTGGTTTTTTTTTTTTTTTTTTTTTTTTTTTTTTTTAAATATCAGTGTCTATATCATCTGGCGATGAAAAGACATTAAATAAACCACTGATGTGGAAGAGATCAGTAAGATACAATGCCATCATTTGATTAAGCGGATGGTCCAGACAGTCTTATGATTTTCTAAACCTTACTGTATTACTTCTGTGTGTAAGGACACAATGAAATATCGAAGTGTCAAAAGTCTCTCTCTCTCTCTCTCTCTCTCTCTCTCTCTCTCTCTGTGGACACGAACATGAAGACATGGGAGCTGATATCTCTACAATTCACACGAAACAAGTACATTCAGCAGCGACTGTGGTCATGTGCCAGACCTGAAACCACTCTTTTGAAGAAAAAGTAGTAGTTCACTTTACTACACTTTACTTTTCTTTACTTACTTTACTTTACTTGTCTTTGCGCTACTAAACTTTATTTTTACTTTAGTTAACTTTTACGTTATCTTACATCAGTGTACTTTACTTACTTACGTTTTCTTTCCCTTCTTTTCCTTTCCACTCCTGTCCTTTCCTTTCCTTCGTTTTGATAATTACCAGTCACTATACAATCGTGTTCCCCTTCATTTGCTGTGAAAGTTTTTAGCCAAGGTCAAACAAAAGCCTTTTAGTACCCTGTTTGCTTGAAATCCGTCTGCTTCCTAAACACCTGCGTGCGATTACATGACGTCAGAAGGACACTGCTGCACCAGACGTTCAGAGACGCTATACAGACGTACAGACGTTTATATCTTCATGTCCACAATAATAACACTCACTCGTTTCTGTGGATCGTTCCTGAATGCCAGTAGGAGGCTGGCCCAGGTGGCAGAAAGGAATTAGCGCCAGAGGGATTGGTGCTATCAGTTAATTAACATAAGCCGATTGTGTTCAACGGCAGTAAACACATCTTGTTGTGGCTCCTGGCTGTTCTTTTACTTGTATGTTTTGGCAGTTGAACCGTACTAGATATGCATTGCACTTTTGTTTAAAAACACATAGACACAGACACGCAGGCACAGACGCACACACAAACACACACACACACACACACACACACACACACACACACACACACACACACACACACACACACACACACACACGTATTAAATTGCGGAGCTCTGACTGACCGATACGTTTACCGCACATGAGTAGTTGTCGTGCGTGCTGTCATGCCTGCCTGCGCAAATGATTTTCGGCGGGTATGTGGTTCATTTCTATGGACCTACATTGCCTTCATGAGGAAAAGAGCCTTGCGTTATAAAGCGATGATGATTAGAACAGTGTTTTTGCGGAATCGAGCAAGCGGTGTTTTTTCTGGGGTTTGCTCTGTCTTACCTGTTTTGGGGAAGTTTGCTGCTGATCCGAGCTGGTGATGTCGAGCTGAATCCTGGTCCGCCCCCTACTGCCACTGACAAGAATCAAAGTAAAGTAAACACACGGCAATCCAGGCTATGTCTTACCGACGAACTGTCTCTTGCTGATGTGATGGCCAAGTTGGATGCAATGGACAGTTCGATGAACAGGAAGCTGGATGAGGTGAAAGAAGACATGAAACGGGTTAAGGGCAAGGTGGAAGAGTTACAGGAGGAGGTGGTGCAACTGAAAGATCAAATCAGTACTTTGCAAAACGAAAATAAAACATTGAGAGCGGACATTAAAACATTGAAGGAGCGGGTGAAAAATGTAGAGAAACACGCTGACGACTTGGAGGGCAGATCAAGAAGAAAAAATCTCCTTTCTATGGTATTGACAAACGGCAAAATGAAACAAAATCAGGATTTAGAGATGACATTGAAAGAACTGTGTACTGACAAACTTGACTTGGTGAGTGATGTTGAATTTGATCGGGTTCATCGGGTAAGTGGAAAACCCAACTCCCTGTGATTGCGAGATGTACTTTTTATAAGACAAAATAAACATTCTCAAAGCAAAGCAGAAACTCAAGGGAAGCAATATTTTTGTCGGTGAAGATTTTTTCCCAGAGGGGTAAGGGAAATTCGGAAGAAACTGTCAGTGATTATGAAAAACTAAGAGAAATGATGGACAGAGAGTGGCTATGGTACATGATCATCTGCTTGTGGATGGGAAGAAGTTCTTTCTTTCTGCTGATGGGGAGAGTTTGGTGGGGGAAGCGGATTAGCGGTGCGGCCGCCCCATTCATGAACTGTATCAAACTTTATGTCAGTGTGGTGGTCAGATGGTCAAAGGTAAAAATGATTTGTGTTTGAACCATATTGTGTGTTGTACTCACATGGTCACAGTTAATGATGATTTTTGTTTAAACCCCTGCAATGGTTATGTTCTTGTGTGTGGAACACACAAGGCTGCACGTAATAGTGATCCTTGTTCGAACCCATGCAATGATGATGTTATTTGTGTGCGGTACACACGGGGTCACAGGTGGTAGTGATTCCTGTTTGAACCCATGCAACTGTGATGTTGCTATGTGTGGTGCCCGCAGAGTTACAGGTGATAGCGATTCTTGCCTGAGCCCCTGCAGTGTGATGTTCTTATGTGTGGAACGCGCAGGATCGCAGGTGATAATGATTCTAGTTTGAGCCCCTGCAATGGTGGTGTTGATGTGTGTTGTGCACATGGGATCACAGGTGATAATGATTCGTGCTCGAGCCCCTGCGATGGTGATGTAATTGTGTGTGTGGTGCCCGTGGGCTCACAGGTAAGAACGACTCGTGTTCGAATCCTTGTGTAATGTTGCTTTAACTGTGTGTGGTGCTCGCAAGGTCAGAGGTAAAAATGATTCGTGTTCGAACCCCTGTAGTGGTGATGCTGCAATGCGTGGTACGCACAAAGTCATAGGTTGTAAAGATTTGTGTTCGAACTCCTTTGGAGATTATATTACTAGCTTTAATACTGACATGGTTTCAGATTATAATGATGATCTATTTACAAATCCTTTCAGTGATGTTGTTACAGTGAACGATACGGATATGGTGTCAGGTTATTACGACTGGTGTTCGAACCCCGATTCCGACATTTTTACTGTGTGTAATACTGATATGGCGGCAGATTATACTGATCGGTGTTCGAACCTCAGCGATATATACTGCTACTGAATGGGATGCTGATATTTCAGGTTATGATTTGTATTCAAAGCCATGTAGTGCTCTTGTTACTATGTGTGATACTGACAGTTTTCCAGATGAAAATGAATGGCGTTCGTGTCCCTGCGGCAACATTTCCACTATGCGTGATACTATCATGGGTTTAGATTATAACGATTCGTGCTTCAATTTCTAGTAGCAATGTTATTACTATGTGTAATACTGATGTGCATTCAGCTAGTAATGATTGGCCTCTGAACTCTAGTGATCTTGTTGCTGTATGTGACACTAACGTGGTTCCAGTTTATAATGATTCGTCTTTGAACCCCTGCAGTGATGTTGTTTCTGCGTGTGATAATGGCATAGCTTCAGCAAATGATAGTTGGTGTCCGAACTACTTTAGTACTGTCGCTATTGTGTGTGACACTGACATGGTTCCGCGTAAATAATGATGTGTTTTACCATACCAATGGTTTGTGTTTGAATCTCAATGGTAGTGATGAGGTGTGTTCTCGCCAATTGGAGAATGAGTCGCGGGAAGTTATGGGGGTGGTGCGAGTGGTGTCGAATTAGATCATGTTATACTGAATTCAGTGAATCATTATTTGGGGCACCGATTTCATCAGATGATAGCGATGATGGAACTTTGTCTGTGAATTCCGTTGACAATTCTGTTTCGAGTAATGATTATTCTGCATATCAAGGAAATCACCAGAAGGGTTTTTTTATTCATGCACTGGAATGTGAATGGTTTGATGTCAAAAATCTTTTGATACCGATTTTGTTTCTTTTGTGTCATCTTTTCATTTTGTTGCTTGGTCGAAACTTTTGTTGATAGTATTGATCCGGATATCTTTACAGGGTATAAGGCTTTTTGTCAAC
>JADBJO010000665.1:562500-565351 GCA_016801955.1 Conus betulinus | reverse complement strand
TTACTTTACTTTACTTTACTTTACTTTACTTACGTTTTACTTTACTTTACTTTAAGTTTTACTTTACGTTACTTACTTTACTTACTTTACTGTACTACCTTACTTCTCTTACTTTACTTTACTTTACTTTACTTTACTTTACTTTACTTTACTTTACTTTACTTGACTTGACTTGACTTTACTATACATTACTTTACAATTACTTTACTTTACTTTACTTCACTTCACTTCACTTCACTTCACTTCACTTCACTTCACTTTGCTTTACTTTATTTTACTTTACTTTATTTCACTTCACTTCACTTTTATTTTACTTTACTTTACCTTATTTTACTTTATTTTACTTTATTTTACTTCACTTCACTTCACTTCACTCCACTTCACTTCACTTTACTTTACTTTACTTCATTTTACTTTACTTTACTTCATTTTACTTTACTTTACTTTTCGTTACTGACCGAGTACGGTAAAATCGTTTTTTCTCTTGGAGCTAAGGCTCAGACAGTGACGTTTTTGGACACTGATTGAAATGAACCTGATAAACAAACTGCTGGCCATCAAATGCTATCAGCTAATCGCTGCTGCGAGAGATGGGCAGAGAGGCGAAACGGATGTTTACCTGTATGTCCATTAATGATAACACTCACTACTGTTGGCTATTCATGAGCGGCGGCAGGAGTCCAGCGTAGGTGACAGAAACAAATGACGTCAGAGGGACTGGTGTTGCCAGGTAATTGACATCCGCAGGTTCGGTCCTTGACTTGCATAATCTGGCTGTGTTCAACTAGAGTACACACGTCTTGTTATGGTACTGGGCACTGTTTGGGGTGTAATGTTTCGCGTTGAACTGTACAAGATGTGTATGCATTTTCATTTGAACGCAAGCAGACAGACACACAGACAGACAGACAGACACATACATACACACACACGCGCGCGCGCACATGCACACACACACACACACACACACACACACACACACACACACACACACACACACACACCTCTCTCTCTCTCTCTCTCTCTCTCTCTCTCTCTCTCTCTCCCTCCCCCCTCTCACTATCAATTTGGATATGGTTATGTTTTTGGTTAAACCGAGGCGTGCAAAGTGATAGATCATTTGCATGTGAATCTAAAGACAGACTGATTGCATACAGGTGGCAGGATCGGGACTTTTATGTAAAAAAAAAAAAAAAAAATAGCGATAGATTTACCATGTATTGGACATTTTGTTCGATACACGATGCCAAACGTTATCTGCAAATGGATTTAGGTAAACACGTGAAGCTGACAATGACCAAATTAAGACTGGGAATTTCAGACATAGCAGAACACCAGTATCGTTACAGTAAGTATACTGGGGGTGGATTTGACTTGTCCATAATGCAAAAAATGGAAAAGAGGACGAACTTCATTTTGCTTCATGTTGCTGTAAATTATCCAGTCTAAGAGCTCAATGTATACAGTTTTCCAAGGATCCCTGTCAGTTTCGGGTAAAGCCTGCTATTGGCATATCCGAATGAAAGCATAGTAGAAAATTTCTCAATTTGCTTATTCAAACGCATTTCAGTTTTAGATCAGGCATGACTTCGTGAGCAGACCATCCAGTTTTTCTTGTGTTCTTTATCATTCTTATATTGTTGTTATGTTCTCCATACCCCCTTCCATGGAGAACATAACAACAATATGAGAATGATAAAGAACACAAACTTTGCGGTCGGCTGGGGCTATAAACAACATTATCTTAACTTATCTTATACCCCCTTAATAAGGGGCAATGGCTTTTATGTGAAGTAAAACCATCTGACTTCTGAGTTCTCTCTCTCTCTCTCTCTCTCTCTCTCTCTCTCTCTCTCTCTCTCTCTCTCTCTCTCTCTCTCCTCTCTCTCTCTCTTCTCTCTCTCTCTCTCTCTCTCTCTCTCTCTCTCTCTCTCTCTCTCTCTGTTGTTTACCGTCCCCACATACCTTTTTAAAAATTTCCTTTTATCTGATATTGCGTTATCATCGCATAAAACGATGTTTGTTTGTTCTTTTGTTTATTTATTTGATTGTATTTTTTTTTTTTTTTTTTTTCATCATTTTTTTGTTTGTTTTCCTCGTGTCATCTTATTTCATGGCGCATTAGGACGAGAAGCGGATGCATATAAAGTATATAATGCTCATCTACCCCCACCCTCATCACTACTACTCCGCACACTCCACCATTGCATTACCCCACGCACAAAAAAAAGCAAGCAAGCAAAAGAATCTCTCTCTCTCTCTCTCTCTCTCTCTCTCTCTCTCTCTCTCTCTCTCTCTCTCTCTCTCTTGTCTATAAAAAAAAAATAACAAAACGTGATATTGCTGAAAATTACACACACGCACATGTATTTCCCCAATAGCAATTATATATTGTGTGGACGTGGGAGGAACTGAGAAGAAAATAAAACACAAAAATACACACACGGGTCTAATACCACTACCAGGGGAAATTATCGTAGTGGGTTTTTTTTTTTTTAACCCCTCTATCTAGTTTCTCTGACCTTAAGATAACCTTGAAAAAACAGCTTCTTGCTGACAAATGTTAAGTTAAGATTGTTTTAAACAAAATGCCAACTTTGTTTAATTTTTTTTTAATTTCTATCGAATATAAAGGTAATTTCGAATTAATTCACCTTGGTCCATGATCAAAAGGCGACATAACGGAAGGAAATCCTGTTTGAAGGGTGAGTGATTAGTAATGTGTCTAGTGTAGCGTGGTTCCAGAGTGTCACACGGGCAACTGTGTAGAACGTGCCGCAACTCTGGTCTCTAACATCATTCTCTGAGAGGTCACATTTTGAAATCTTATCATAAGAGCACGGCCAGTACT
>JADBJO010000665.1:527500-552500 GCA_016801955.1 Conus betulinus | reverse complement strand
AGGAAGGAGCTAAGCCATTCAAAAATCTAAAGCAGAGTAAGGGACATATTTATGCCATTTAGATACATATCTGTATCATGCCATATATATATATATATATATATATATATATATATATATATATATATATATATATATACATATCATATCATGCCATATACATGCATACCTATATTATGCCATATACATACATATCTATATCATGCCATATACATGCATATGTGTATCATGCCATATACATGCATATGTGTATTTTGCCATATATACATGCATATCTATATTTTGCCATATACATGCATATGTGTATTATGCCATATACATGCCTATGTGTATCATGTATCATGCATATATCATGCCTATGCGTATCATGCCACATACATGCATATCTGTATCGTGCCACATACATGCGTATCTGTATCATGCCACATACATGCATATCTGTATCGAGCCACATACATGCGTATCTGTATCATGCCACATACATGCATATCTGTATGTATGCCACACACATGCGTATCTGTATCATGCCCTATACATGCATATATGTGTATTGTGCCATATACATACATAGCTGTATCATGCCATATACATGCATATATGTGTATTATGCCATATACATACATATCTGTATCATACCCTATACATGCATATCTGTATTATGCCATATACATATATATTTATATCATGCCATTTACATGCATATCTATATCATGCCATATACATGCATATCTATATCATGCCATATACATACATATCTATATTATGCCATATACATGCATATCTATATCATGCCATATACATGCATATATGCCACTGGACTTGAAAAATGTATTCTTAGTATGAAACTACTTTCGGGGACCATTATATATTACTTTTCGACATGTTGATATTTTATTGTCGTGATGAGGCTCTGTCATGTAGATAAAAAAAAAACAACAACAAAGAAAGGTAAAGAAAACCAACTGAATGGTGGCCCACGTCGGGCGTTTCGGTTATTCAGGGGAAGCAATCCAAAGCTACAAAGAGAGTGGCTGGATAGAGAAATGCGTGTCAAAAGACAGCAGCTAAAATTGCACTTGTAAAAAAAAAAAAAAAAAAAAAAAAAAAAAAAGTTGTGGCAAAGAATGCATCTGACAAAAAACAAAACTGAATGACAAAGAACAGAGGGGAGAACAATATGCAAAGGAGCAGGAACTAAGAGAGAGAGAGAGAGAGAGAGAGACAGACAGACAGAGAGAGAGAGAGAGAGAGAGAGAGACAGACAGACAGACAGACAGAGAGAGAGAGAGAGAGAGAGAGAGAGAGAGAGAGAGAGAGAGAGAGAGAGAGAGAGAGAGAGAGAGAGAGAGAGACACAGAGAGAGAGAGACTACAATGCGCAATCGAAAAATGTAATGTGAGTTAACTGTGCAGCAAGGCTAGATAGAGACATAGTTAACCTTGAAAAGAAAGCTGTCAACACCACTCTATTCCACACTCTATTCTATTTCTTCTGAACCTACTCCCCCTTTTAATGTTCCGCTTTTATCTGCTTTGGCGGGTGCGTTTTTTTTTTTCTGTTTTAGAATTATTTTCTTTTCCTGTCATTCCACTCTCTTCCTTGAATGCGGTAATCATCAACACTTTAAAAAAAAAAAAAAAGGTGCAGCGTGCAAAGAACAGTTTAGAAATGTGAGCTTGAATCTGGTTGGTCTTTCTTTCTTTGGAAATTCTGTTCTCTCTGTCTGATTGATAGACCTGCCCCCGCAAATCTAGAAGACATTCTAGAAACTTGATTCTCTCTCTCTCCCTCTCTCTTCTCTCTCTCTCTCTCTTTAGGAGTGGATCATTCAACCTATTTCTAGCATGTGTTTTTTTCTCTTGTTTTTTTTTTTTTTTTTTTTTTTCTATACAAAAGCAGTTTGCATCTGTGTCGTCATTGATTCATATTGCTGACCGCCATTGAATGCTTCATCCACCTTGCGCGCCATATATATTGTATGTGTGCGCGCTCGCGCGCGCCCCTGTGTGTGTGTGTGTGTGTGTGTGTGTGTGTGTGTGTGTGTGTGTGTGTGTGTGTGTGTGTGTAGGACAAGCCTACCAAGATAAGTCCTAACTTGTGATGTATGTTAAAAACCAGTGTCAAAAAGTATGGTCATCAGTTGGAAAAGATGCTTATGATCGACATTCCGTTCGAACGAATGGCGAAGAATTTGGGAGATCCTTTCAAACGAACTTCAAACTCCCGATACTATTGGGATTTGACAGTGATAGATGTGACAGTTCGTTAACCAGAGACCGTTCCCTCGAAGACGAATGACACTGTCAGTTACTGAAGATTTTATGGCGGTTTTCTCTTTAGAGTTGTCTACCCTGACGGGACTGTCGGATTGAGACTGGTTTAACGTTCTTACCGGTGTCATAATGATTCATGAACGTTTGTCAGTTAGTCCAGACCATAATTCTCCTATGATCCCCGGGCAAATGACTTAGTTAAGAGCTTTTAGGGTATCTTGAAGACTATGCTGCAAGTAGATCTTGAACACAAATCCAGAGAGCTAGGGCCGCTACATTTCTCCCCTTCCACCCCACTCGGCTCTTTCATTCACAAACAGGGCTGTCTCCCCTTTTGAACTTCTATTTGATTGGCAGTGTCATGGTTCCATTGATCTGGTTGTTCAGTCTTGGTCTGATGACGAGTATTGGACAGAATGTTTCTCTCTCCTACCCCTCCGTTTTGTTGTTGTTGTTGTTGTTTTGTTGTTGTTGTATTTTTTTTTTTTGCATTGATGATTTGAAAGGTTTTTGTTTTTTTCTGACGATTGACTTTTAAAACTTGCTGAATATATTATGTCAAAATCAAGTATTCATTGTCGCTTTAGAACTCAGGCGAATGACTAACCAGCCATACATGGCTATATCAGAATCTTCTGTGCTGACTGATGATTGATATTCTGGAAAGAAAAAAAAAGTGTTACTTCCTGAGAACTAAACATGCATCAGTGCATTTATTGAGCTTACAGTTGATGTCCAGAGAGCCTGGTGACAATCCTGAAGAAGACGGCTACAGTTTGTATGCAGACGAATAAGAGACGATAACTGAACATATTATGTCCAGTCTTGATTTTTGTCATAAAACATGAATGAGAGAGAGAGAGAGAGAGAGAGAGAGAGACAGACAGACAGACAGACAGACAGACAGACAGACAGACAGACAGACAGGCAGACAGATGGATGGATGGACAGATGGACAGACAGACAGACAGATAGACAACAGACAGACAGACAGACAGACAGACAATAGATGCATATTCAAACGCAGCTGCAGCTGTTTTGTTTTTGTTCAACAAAAAAAAAATATTTACACTTTTGACCATTGAAAACATCAGTGTAAGTTAAAAACCAGCTTTAGGATTACGTTTAAAGATAAAACGAATTACTTGACAACATTCTAGTTTGTTGATAAGGGGAAATTGATAGACTGTCTTGTTGGTTGGACATTAGAGTAATTATATAAAAGATGACAAGGTTGTTTGAAAATGTATACAGAATGTCTCATTCCTGTAAGTCTTGAAAACAATCACTATATAAAATGAAGTTGATCTTTTCTAGATTGTTAACAAAACAAACAAACCAGACCGCAAGTTAGATATCTTTCCTGTCTATGGAGAAAGTGAGAAACACAAATATCAGAAGCTGTGAAGAGAACTGTACTGATAATAACCGTCATATTGTAATAAAAGACACTAAGATAAAAATAAAGAAATGATAGAAATCGTTGATTGGTCTATCGAAAGAACAGCTGTCGAACTTTGTGTGTAAAGATGTCTATCATAATGTCTGCTTTACGTCAGTCTTTCACGGAATGCATGAATACATCGCTAACATGTCACGCACTTTTGATAGAGCCTTCAAACTCCACATACCTATTCACATGGCTGATTTATAATAGTCGACATCCCATGTTTACTAACCTAACGATCCGCGCTAACAGTATGTGATATATCATGCATAATAATCATTGAATATTCCTCCTATTAATTTCAACCATTATCAAACACATCGCTTCCGAAGAAAAAAAACACGCTAGGTCTGTCTTTTCCAAGAGCAGATCGTCGGGTGTATGTGGCAACACTTCCAGCAACTTCTGCGAAGCACGCACGTACAGGTTTCCAGAATTAGTAGCGGTGGCATCCTATTGCCAGCCTCTCGTATTTTCGATCTGGACATCAAATGATCTGGAGATTAATTTGAGATATTGTGTGACTGAATGAATTCTGTACAATGCATCATCAGGCTATTTCAGCCCAGCTTTCAAGATATTTACATGCAAAAGTAAAGGTTCAAGAAGTAAGAACAGAGACATTAGAATACTTGTAAACTTTTGAGAGAGAGAGAGAGAGAGAGAGAGAGAGAGAGAGAGAGAGAGAGAGAGAGAGAGACGAGACGTACTTTGTGAAATGTCACACGCAAGAAAGACAAACTAGAGAGAGCCCTGTGACGACATGTGGAGGTGCAGTCCGTGCCGACCTATATCAAGTGTTCCCTCTGTGCCCTGTAGTGGCTGCGACCTAGCCGGGTCTCACATCTGGAGATGTCTGACCCCACTGAGAGACAGCCAGAGGTAATTTACTGTGACAACCCAACGCAATCATGTGAGTAAGACATTGCGTGAGGACAACACATGAGGACGACAGAACATTTCTCTCTCCATGTCTGACATCCTAGTTTATCTCCAAAAGGTACAATACTGTCCGGGCAACGAACGTTTTAACTTTTCGTTTCTCTTGAGGGCAGACGAGTTGGAATTTGTTTACAAGGGCAAAAGAGCTGAAACTTGTTTTGAGGGCAGAGAAGCTGGGGATTGTTTTGAGAAAAGTGGATCTGGACCTTGTTTGGAGGGAAGGGGATTGGGAACTTGTTTTGAGGGTAGGGGATTTGGACCTTGTTTTGTGGATAGTGTATTTGGGTTTATTTTGAGGAAGGAGATTTGGAACTGGTTTGGGGGTAGGGGATTCAGACTTATTTTAAGGAAGGAGATTTGGAACTTGTTTTTAGGGCAGGGGATTCGGAACTTGTTTTGGGCGCAATTGCAATTTGTTTTGAGAGTAGGGGATTTGGAGCTTGTTTTGAGGGTAAGGAATCTGGGAACTTGTTTTGAGTTTAAAAGGGGAATTGTATCTTGTTTTGAGGGTAGGGAATTCGCACACACTTTAATGAAGGAGGTTGGAAACTTGTTTTGAATGTAGGGACTTTGGAACTTGTTTCGAGGAAACGAGATTTGGAATTTGTTTTGAGGGAAGACTTGATTTGAGGGAAGGGACTTTGGACCTTGTTTTGAGGGTAGGGACATTAGAATTTGTTTTGCTGGAAGGGAAAGTAGAACTTTTTTGAGATAAGGGAAGGCGGGACTTGTTTTTGAGGAAGGGAAGGTGGAACTCTTTTTGAGGGAAAGGGTCTAAACTGCGGAAAGTTGAAAGTGTGGTGTGGAGAGAAAGAAAGAGAGAGAGAGAGAGAGAGAGAGAGAGAGAGAGAGAGAGTGGGGGGGGGGGGTGGGGGGGGGCAGACAGACAGACAGACAGACAGACAGACAGACAGACAGACCGTCAGTAGACGCAGACTCTAATGCAAATGCGGAGTTGAAATATTTTCCCACTCGTTTATATACAGTGCGAATCACTTAACAACATTCTCATTTGTTGATAAGACTAGCATGGTGGATTGTATGGCTGGCTTGACATCAGCATAACGAGGCCGAAATAAGAAGGCTTGTCAAAATGTTAATGCAGAATATGACTCATATCTGTACGTCACAGACAAATCAATTCAAAACGAAATGTATCTTTTCTAATTTCAGCACAAACAAAGAAACCAGTTTGCATGTTATGAAAATTTTACTATCCCTAGAGAAAGTAATAGACAGACACATACAAAAAAAACAACAACTGTGAACAGAAGTTTTCCGGTCAAAAATCCATTCCTAATAAAAACGAAAGACTGGAATGAAAGTTAAGAAATATCAGTCAGCATCAAATTTTCTGTCTAATTAAAATCTATGATAAGTTTAATGTGAAGATGTCAGTCTTGCTATTTGCTTTTCATCCATCTTTCACGAACACATCAACAACAATGACTTACATGGCCTACACTTTTGACAACGCCAGAAACGCCAAATGCACATTTACACTGCTGATTTCTGATGGTTGACTACCCGGCATAATGATCCTTTTAAAAAAAACAACACACATTTTAAATGCTTTGCAAAGTAATATCCGAAAACCTCTTCCATCATTTTCAACCACTGTTAAACACATAACTGCTGTTGAAGGCTACCACGCCAAGTACTGATCTGTCTCACCTGAGAACAGATCATTAGGTGTCTGTGACCACACTCTGAGCAACGTCAAAGCGTGCACAAAAAAGTTTACAATGATGAATAGCAGTGGCATCCTACTGCCATTGAATTTGGACGTCAAATTGTTTTAAGATTAATCTGAATCATCTTTGGATTTGAACATCAAATGATTTTAAGACTGATTTTAGATAATCGATCTGTGACCAGGATGCGTTTTAACAATGCATATCAAGACACTGTTAGACCAGCTTGCAACATTTTTACATGCAAACCTAAAGTTTTAAGAAGTAAAATCAGAGACACGTGAAATACCTGTAAACAGTTAGTGCAGATATGCATGAAGAGAGAGAGAGAGAGAGAGAGAGAGAGAGAGAGAGAGAGACAGACAGACAGACAGACAGACAGACAGACAGACAGACAGAGAGAGAGAGAGAGAGAGAGAGAGAGAGAGAGAGAGAGAATTGTAACTGAGTGGACATGTTACATGCAAGAAAGACAAGCCCCTAAGAAATCTGTGTCGACAGACTGACCGACGTCTAGGAGTATACTCTGCATTGATCTCTGGTAAGTGATAGCGCTGTGCCCAATGCTGTCTATGAACTAGCCACCTTTCACTTCTGGAGACGCCTGATCCTGCCGACAGACGGCCAGAGGTAATTACTATGACAACCAGAACGCAATCATGTGAGTGAACCATAGCGTGAGGAGAACGCATGAGGACGGCGAAACAGTGCTCTTTCTCTCTTTGACATCCTAAGTTGTCTGCAAAAGTTGCACACCAGTCGAGGGAGGGAACGTTTTAACTTTCTGCCTCTTGAAGGTATAGGACTCGAAACTTGTTTACAGGTGGGGAATTGAAATTTATTTTGAACAGTGGGGCTTGTTTTGAGGATGGGGGAGATTCACACAGAATTTGTCGTGAGAGAAGGTGAAAGTTGTTTGAGGGGCAGTTTAGTTAGAACTTGTTTTAGGGAAGGGAGGTTGGACTTTTAAGAAAGAGAAGATGGCACGTGTTTTGATGAAAGGAGACTCAGATTTTGTTTTGAGGAGTCGAAGGCAGAACGTTAAATGATGGAAGGGGAGGTGGATTTTGTTTTTAGGGATGGGGAGCTGTTTAGCGTGCCAAAACGGAAAAAAGAAGACTCATTTACTGAAAAATGAAAAAAAGCACGTTGGTGGGGAGAGGGAGGGGAGATGAAAGGGAGCTATTGAAACGGGTTTTGTTGACCTATGTGCAGGTTAAGGTCATTTATTCAAAGATACCTTTCTTGAACTGAAGCAAAGAGGACAGCTCGGTAGCGTTTTGTGTTACAAAGTGTTTACTTTTCCGGCATGCTGGAACACATAATCGTGAATCTCTTCTACTGGAGGTCAGAAATGTCATCTGTCGCAAACAGCCTAATCTGGCACAAGTTCAAGACAAAAGTTGATCTGTATATTATCATATAACACTGACTCCTAACAGTGAGTGAAAGGGTAACTCTATGTCCAAATATGCAGAAGTTTGAACATTGATTCTCAAAGTAACATTCTGACACCAGTATTTTTCAGTTGATATACACACTCCACCGGGCTGTGGAATGTAAATAAATATCACTATGAAATGCAAAGTCACAGATTATGTAGAATTTACATGATTCTCTTGATATGAAAACTAATAGGATTTGCCTATCATTGATTGTTTTCATTTCACAGGGATTAGAATCTGTGTGTTTAAGCACCGATGTTGAAAATTATCAGAGACTGGAATAAGCAACGCCAGGAAGTCATGGAAGCCGAGACTATCAACGATTTTGCGTCAAGGGCCACAAGACTATAAACGTATTTGCTTTTGTGCTTTCTAGAGGTTCGGATACTTTATCAATTGGACACGACGGGAAAATCCATCATAATACTGCAGAGGTACATAATTTGTTTATAGTTGTTTGGTTCTGTTGTCACCAAATCTTGAGATGGGAATGGCTTTTGCAATGTTGTGCTTGATTTTTAATGCACAAGTCATAGACGTGTGCAAGTGTTTCAGACATGACAGCAGCTGAAAGTTTAAAATGCTACCATCAATTACAATGAGTCCATGACCTCCTGTGTCCTTTACATGCCACAATGAATAATAAGCCGCACCAGTCACAGATCTTGTTGGTACCAGCAGGTGTAACTGACTGTTCTTGACAATGCAAATCATTGTTGATTGTTCAAAGGTGACTTGATCAAGACGATTTTGTTTCAAGGTACGTTCTACCAGACTTGCGAGATCCTTGTTGAATTTGTTTGGTGTTATGTTGTTTTATAAAACATGTCATAGACTGGCATCGTTTGATCGTAAACTCATTTATAGCTTACAATATCAGTGTAAACCTTTGTTTAGAAAAACAAGAATTTGGTTTTATTCATCCTTTGCTGCTTGCATTAGAGAATTAACCTAATCTTACTGTTTTCTGAATTCATAAGACCGTCACTAAATTTACAAAAGAGTACGAAGTAATTTGGCTTGTATTTCTTCAGTCATTCCTTTGGGTTGAGGAGTGTGTTTTATTCTACGTCTTTTGTATAGACTCTCTCTCTCTCTCTCTCTCTCTCTCTCTCTCTCTCTCTCTCTATATATATATATATATATATATATATATATATATATATATACATATATATACAGAGATACAGAATGATTCACATTTCCATGAAGTTTGGGCTATATATATATATATATATATATATATGTGTGTGTGTGTGTGTGTGTGTGTGTGTGTGTGTGTGTGTGTGTGTGTGTGTGTGTGTGTGAACACAGTGGTACGCACACATGACAGATTATGGTTCCATTCAAAGATGTGACAGACTATGACGTTAGGGAACAACAACAACTGTCCTGTTGACAGTGGGAAAGACTACAACTTTGGATTCTCTCTTGAGGGCACATAAGACCGTATGGCGAAAGCTTGGCTGTGTATGGAGTGGCACTGTCTTCATCTGTCCGTGGGCAGGGGTGGTTGGGTCTTTGGGGGTGTGCTCGACAGCAGTCATGAAATACAGGCTGGTACGCCCATGGGGGCTGCTACTTTAAGGCTGTTATGAGTTGTATCCTGTAGTCTGATTTACTTCTGTTCAGGAGCAGTTATGTCCCTTGATATCTTAATGGAGTGTCGTGCGCGTGCCTGTACCCATCGTCAACACAGCGCAGGCCTCCAAGGGTGATACAAGACTGCTCTAAAGGCAGGTGAAGACAGTGCTACTCTGGGTCCTCCCCAGCATCTTCGGGTGTTTCTTCTTCTTCTTTGCCTTAACTAGGCTGACCCTGGAGAAAGGTCCAGTGACGGTGAGGAAAGACCCACTGACCACAGGGAAAGTCCTGTTGACAGTGGGAAAGACTACAACTTTGGATTCTCTCTTGAGGGCACATAAGACCGTATGGCGAAAGCTTGGCTGTGTCTGGAGTGGCACTGTCTTCATCTGTCCGTGGGCAGGGGTGGTTGGGTCTTTGGGGTGTGCTCGACAGCTGGAGGGTGGTGTTTTTTTTCGCCGGTGGGCTCTGCAGTCATGAAATACAGGCTGGTACGCCCATGGGGTTGCTACTTTAAGGCTGTTATGAGTTTCATCCTGTACTCTGATTTACCTCTGTTCAGGAGCAGTTATGTCCCTTGATATCTTAATGGAGTGTCCTGCGCGTGCCTGTACCTATCGTCAACACAGCGCAGGCCTCCAAAGGTGGTACAGAGGACTGCTCTAAAGGCAGGTGAAGACAGTGCTTCTCTGGGTCCTCCTCAGCACACTTTCGGGTGTTTCTTTTTCTTCTAGGGAACAACAACATCGAATGTCAAGCAATTGCTTGTTCGAGATTCTCATAAACGCTCTCACCTTTCCCCATGGCCAACGGAATACACCGTCACATTTCAATCTTGACTGTGAAGTATTCTCTCCCCTTTGTCTTTCTTTTCAATCGCTGTCTTGCTTGTGCCCTTTATGATTTGTACCGCTTATACATACGTAGGTCCTAGTGCTGACAGAAACATTGAGCGAATGCGCCTATCATTCACACTTTGATAGGCAGTAAAAGTCTGTGCTTCGTTTCTTGCTACTCAATGAACTACGACATTGAAGACACTGACGAAAGGGAGGTTTGGCAGCAAAAGTTCACCGCCTGGGAGAGAGTCATCTCTGGCATTCTGGTAGGTAAGATTTGCGTCTGTAATTTACAATCATAGATCAGTTACCAAGAATCTGGACCGGTTCTGTCCAAAAGGGATATCGAAGGAGATCAATGAATGTTCCAGTAGACTGACGAAGGAGGAAGTATGAAACTTCGAACTGAAAGCAGTGTTCCTGTGATGGATAGCTGGAGAGATTTGGGGGAGAATCCTTAGGTCTAACTTGTTTACTCAAGCTGTTTGCGAGTCAGTTCTGTATAGCCTTTAAACCTGCCACTTTTAAACTGTCACATTGGCTAATTGACACAGTCAGCACCAACTGGATTTAGGCACTAAATAAATGTTGAACTGGTTTGGAAGTATTTTTAAACTTATCAGCATTAGGTTTTTATGAATGATTAGTACTTACTGGTGAATGAAACGACGAAAATGAGCAATATATATTTTTTTTTAAGTTATCAGACGAGCGCACGCTTGCACAGACCCCCAAAAATGGCAGATCCCTGTAATCTTCATACACGGTTTAACAATTTGTTTTCTGTTGTGCACGACAATTACGGGGAAGCGTCAACGTGCTCGGGACAAAGCGACCAAAACCCAGTGAGTTATTCGATCAAAGCTGTCAATGGTTGAAGTTATTCTGATTTCAATCTTGCCAGTAGTACCACCACAACGCACTGTATCTACGCTGGACCAGAACTGTCTTCCTTTGTGGGACTGTTGGCCAGTTCACTTTATTTGACAGGATCCAGAGGTTCATATCACTGTTTGCGAATATTGCTCTATATGTCATAGAGACCAATACTTCCGTTTGAGGACATCCACATTACTCTATGCAGAATTCACAAAGTTTTACATGTGGAGAGACTGTTCTTCTAGTCGTTCTGGTGAAACAGTAAGGCTCAACATTGCGAAAACATGCATAAACACGTCATGCTGTGTTGTTTTTGTTGATGTTGTTATTGTTCTTGTCTTTATTGTTGATGATGATGTTGATGGTGGTGTTGTTGTTTTCTGATTACAATTGATGTTGCTCGTTTCCGACAGGTGATATGAAAAAGGGTCACACTGTGATAAAAAGTAACAAAGAACAAAGAAAGAATGTATATAATGAATACCATGATAGTTGCTTTATTGTCATTTTCAAGAGAGTAAGCCTACGCAGTGCTGAAATTCCTGGACATTCAGTTTAATTTATCACTCAATTGTTTAAAACAAAACGTTGAAAATGAGAGAGAGAGAGAGAGAGAGAGAGAGAGAGAGAGAGAGAGAGAGAGAGAGAGAGAGAGAGACAGAGACAGAGAGAGAGGGGGGAGGGAGGGGGGAGGAGAGAGAGAGAGAGAGAGAGAGAGAGAGAGAGAGAGAGAGAGACGAGAGAGAGAGAGAGAGAGAGAGAGAGAGAGAGGGAAGGAGGAGAGAGACATACAGACACACAGACTGACAAACAGAGAGAGAGACAGACACAGAGACTGATATACAGACAGAGACAGAGTCTATGGGCATATGTATTTTTTCCAGATGATAAAGCCCCCGGATCTCCATACATTTAAAGTCAGACCAAGTTGTCATCTGCGTTGTATGTGAGTGAACATTTCCTTTCCAATTTGTTTTTTATGTCGTTCCCGACCCACGGTGTCCATTGCAACGGCTTGTATAAGTCGGGCCAGTATACACAGACTTAGAAACGGCATAACAGAGCCGGTGCACCCGCCATGTTTCTTTGTCTCTGGCCTCTGTCTCCCTCTGACCTCCTCAGTCTCTCTCTGTCTCACTCCTTTTCGTAGCCCCTCCATTCCTTTCCTCTTTGAAAGCTTTCTGTCCCTGTCTCTGTCTCTGTTTGTCTATCTGTTTGCCGTTCTGTCTGTCTGTCTCCCCGTCTGTCTGTCTCTGTCTCTCTCTCTCTCTCTCTCGCGCGCGCGCGCGCGCGTAAAAGTGTGTGTGTGTGTGTGTGTGTGTGTGTGTGTGTGTGTGTGTGTGTGTGTGTGTGTGTGTTCTCTGTCTGTCTGCCTGTCTCTGTCTGTCTGTCTGTCTCCTTCTCTGTCTCTCTCTGTCTCTGTCTCTCTCTCTCTCTCTCTGTTTTTCCTTTGTATCCGAACAGTTTGCTTTATATACGTAAGTGCTTTCTTGTTTTGATGACGTTCCGTAAGGTACTTTACTCGTTCCATGGAAATGTGAACATTTGCTTTCATGCCTTGGCGCTTCCTTCTTTTTTTGGGGCTTAGAAAGTGCCGACTAGCGTCTGCTCCTGTTTTTACCTGGTCAAACTCTCTCTCTCTCTCTCTCTCTCTCTCTCTCTCTCTCTCTCTCTCTCTCTCTCTCTCTCTCTCTCTCTCTCTCTCCCCCTCTCTCTCTCTCCCCCCCCCCCCCCCCCCCTCTCTCTCTCTCTCTCCCCCCCTCTCTCTCTCTCTCTCTCTCCCCTCTCTCTCTCTCCCCCCTCTCTCTCTCTCTCTCTCTCTCTCTCTCTCTCTCTCTCAAGGGACACACTGTGCAGCTATTTTTGTGTTAGGGCGAACACTCGCTGTGTGTGGGAGGTCTCCGCGAATCAATTCTGGACTCGCACAGCCGGCAATAGATAGGGCATTGGGAGTCCGCTGATGACTTGGGGGCTCTCCTCTGTGGTTAAACTGAGAGAGAGAGAGAGAGAGAGAGAGAGAGAGAGAGAGAGTCGTTTGCCAACCGTTCTGCGGTGAAGCACTTATTATCTGGCCCAGGGGGACATCAAATCAGCCGGAGGACGTGGTGAGGGTTTACGATCACCAGCCTTGACAGAGGGCAAGTCGCTGCCTCCATTGCCGACGTCTTCACTACACAGCAACAACCACCTCCAGCAAGACCAGTACAAAGTCTTGCAAACCTTAGGTGGCTCTCTCAGATTTCGTTGATTTATTCTGCGTGTTTGTTTTGTTCACACAACACATCAACAACAACCAGCACGTACCAACATATGCAGCTATACAAATCTCTGAGGACCTTTCTTTCTTCTCGCGTCCTGGTTTTCATACACTAACCACAACGGCCAAAGCCAATATTCTCTCGTCCTTGTACACTTCATACACTAACCACAACGGGCAAAGCAAATTCTCTCGCCTTGTAACTTCAGACACTATACACAACGGCCAAAGCCAATATTCTCTCGTCCTTGACACTTCATCACTAACCACAACGGGCCTAAATACAATCCTCTCATGACCTGTCTACCTTTTCTTTTTCTTTCGAGAAAAACATTGGCTCCCCATTGCCAATTCTTTTTTTTTTGTTTGTTTGAGGTTGCTGTTCCTCTTTGAAGTGGCTCTTACAATCCCGTGTGATTGTGTCTGAGCTTAAAGCTGCAGACTGAATGGTCATGGTTAGCAACGCACTTATATGGCAGGCGAGAAAACAGTCTTCAGAACTCAGAAGTCACAATAACTGTAACATCTTCAAATGAAGAACTGACGGTAGCGACGACTGCGATTTCACACAATGAAATAACCAACAGAATGATACATGCTGGCATATGACTACTCACGAAAACAACTGTTCATACCAAAGAACGCTTTGACGATTGCAATGCTATACAGAGTAAAATAATTATGAATAGTGGGTCAGCCTCATTCTATAATGTGTGTTGTATGCTTTAAGTCAATCCCATATTCTAAAGTGTATTCTGTGTGTTATAAGTTATTCCACTGTTTTATAGTATCAGTATGTGTTGTGACAATCTACAATAGCCCACATGTCTATAGTTTGCGCCGTTTGGTTGCGCTGTTTGCTCTATTGGTCAGTCTGCTATTAGATAGAAACAAACTGCTGTGGGTAATAAATCAGTCCATCATTATACAGTGTGAAATGTATGCTATAAATCAATCCCCCATTCTATAGTGTGTGCTGTGTGTATATAAATCAACCCAATATTCTACTATGTGTGGTTCGTGCCATTAGCCAATCCACTATCCTTTTTGACCGTTGTGTGTTAGAAATCAGTCCACTAATGCATGGCGTGTGCCGTGTGGTACGTAAATCCACCATCTATGGGTGTGCCTATGGTATAGGTAGATCTGTTATTCTATAGTGTGTGCTGTAGGTCCGTCCTCTATTCCATAGTGTCTGTTGTGTGCAGTGAGTCAGCCTCCTGTTCCAGAAGTGTGCTGTGTACTTTGAGTCAGCCTACTCTCTCTATCATGCATGTGCGCTCAGTGCTAAGTGTCAGCCTACTATTCTATAGTGTGTACTCTGTGCTTTATGTCAGGCTATGATTCCACGTGGCGTGTTGTATGCTTTGTTAGTCTTTTGTTTGATAGAGTGTGCTGTGTGCTAGGATTCATCCTAATGTTCTAAAAAGTGTGTTGTATGCCACTATTCTAAATTTTTATGTTGGGCCACTTGATGCGTAGAGGTAGGTGAGGAAGACATATAGGGCAATTGGTCAAGTGACAGCTGTTCTACTCTGTGAAGAGATCTTTAGGCCTGTTTCTTTCACCTGCCAAAAACATTTCTGCGTAGGCCAGAATCAATTCCCAATACCTAGATGAGAAACCTGAAGCTCTTGTCACGGGTAGAGAGAAAATGACCACATGAACTTGTATCTTTTCGGGGGAGAGAGAGAGAGAGAGAGAGAGAGAGAGAGAGAGAGAGAGAGAGAGAGAGAGAGAGAGAGAGAGAGACAGACAGACAGACAGACAGACAGACAGACAGACAGAGACAGAGTGTCGCAATGCTAGGACACTGGATGGTGCAGTGCAGTGGCACCGTTTATGAATGACTAAGGGCTATTATATTTTTGCGACTGTGTTGTTAAAATGGTTCTTTAGACATCAACCACCATTCCCCACTCTATACCTTTTCTTCCAAAGAAAAAAAAAAAAACAACAAAAGAGTGAGTAAGGAAACAAAATTATTACTGAATCAAAAGAATCTTTGTGGTGGTGGTGATGATGATGATGATGATGATGCTGCTGATGATGATGATGATGATGATGATGGATTAAACAATACACAACACACAATACTCACTGTACGGGGACTAGACACCACGCATACAAACATATGATATATACTACTTAGCTAGTGACGTCTTCTTCTCTTTAACTTGTGGCGTTCAGAGGATTGACTAGTGTCACAGGATTCACGACGTCACAGATGATGACAATAATGTTCACAAGCGTTGAAATGATGGCTCGTAGATCTTGACAACGGAACGACAGAATACACAAACCGTCCTAAAACAATGTCCCTCCACGACAGAATACACAAACCGTCCTAAAACAATGTCCCTCTAACAGAATACACAAACCGTCCTAAAACAATGTCCCTCCGCAGAGCTCGAAGACAAGGCACAAACAAACCTTGAAGAACTCAGATCACAATATTGATAGTCCAGCACAAATCCAGAATAGAACAGACACTGACACAAGGAATAAAGCGTAGATGAAACAGTCTCGCACAACAAGAAAACTTCGTCAGCTTTACTCGTCAGATGTACACGATGATGATTCGAACGTAGTATACGAAGAAGACTTGTTGCACAATGTCCAAAACCAAATTAGGTAGACTGTAGCCGAGACGTGACAACGTAATGTGAATCCACGAATACAGTAGGTTAATGGCACAAACAGAACAGGCTTCTACTCTGTGTCAGCGTAGTGCTGTTGTAGACGAAACTCACATCCAATCGTATGGCTCCAACAAAAGCAAATCCATAAAAAGAGAGAAAAAAAAAAAAAAAAAAAAAAAAAAAAAAAACACTGATATGACACGAAAACTCTGTGGCTAATATTTCCTGCTGCTTGACGTTCGTGGGCTGGAGATCAAAGAATCACAGAAATGTTGGGCTCTAGGCTAAAAGCCTTTTGTGCTCATTATTGGTGTCCATTCATATGCTTTTGGATCACTACATAGTGACTGTCCCTTGGTTAAATCAGGCACAGTGTATACTACCGCTTCAGTAAAGATTTCAAATACATGGTCCTTAAAAGTTTTGTCAATTTGATTTTTGAAGGCGTTAACTGATGATGCCATTAATGGTATCATATGGAAGGTTGTTCCACAGATTAATAATACGATTAATAAAAAAAAAATCTGTGGAACTGGTTTAGTTACGAAGTTGGTCTTTTTAAGTTTGAAGTTGTGCCCTCGAGTCTTATCATAGTTAGCCATAGTGAACAGGGAAAAGGTAGTGGAGGGATCGTAAATATTGTGCATGATCTTAAATACTTCGATGAGATCACCTCTTGGTCGCCTGAATTCTAGGCTGGGCAACCTAAGTAGAGCCATATGCTCCTCGTAACCAAGATCTCCAGTACCAGTATACACTTTGGTAATCTGCGTTGAACGCCTTCAATCATATTTTTATGTGCTTTTTAAAGTAGGGGCACCATACCGAGTTCCCGTATTCAAGAATAGGCCTAACTAAAGCTGTGAATAATGGAACCAATTTTTCAGGACACATTATTTGTAATAGTTCTCAAAAGCAGACCAGAAATATGATTTTCCTTTTATCACAATATTTGTTATATGTGAATCAAAGCTTAATTCTGGGTCCATGGTGACCCCCAGATCCTTTTCAGCAGCTGTACTGTCCAGTACATGTTTAACCATTCTCTTTTATTACGTTTTTCATAATGTGGATTGTTCTTTCCAAGGTGGAGTACTTTACATTTCTCACTATTAAATTGCAACAGCCAAGTATTTGTCCATTCAACCAGTTTATGTATACACATTTGTAAATGATCTCTGTCATCAGTATTTCGAACTGCTGAGTAAACCTTGGTATCATCTGCGAAAATTTTGACATCACAATCTACCTCTCCCGGCATGTCATTTATAAATTATATAAACAGCGTTGGTCCCAGGACGCTACCTTGTGGTACACCACTTGTCACTCTTACCTTCGACGAATGGCTGCCACCGTCACTTACGAACTGGGATCTTTCGTTTAAAAAACACTTATCCTTATGACACTCAAATGTTGGGTGTCATAAGGAGAAGTTTCTCATACTTAGATAAGGAGGTATTCCTAAAACTTTATAAATCTTTCGTGAGACCTCATTTGGAATATGCAAATGCGATTTGGTTTCCATACTTGAAAAGACAGTCATCACAAATAGAAAGAGTTCAAAGACGTGCTACAAAGCTATTAAAAGAATGCAAAGATAAATCTTATGCAGAAAGATTACAATATTTGAATCTACATTCATTAAAAGGCAGAAGATCAAGAGGTGATCTTATACAGACTTACAAAATATTTAATGGATTTGATGATGTTTGTGTTGACTCACTCTTTTCTCTTCCACAACATAACATCACAAGAAATGCAGAAGGAAAGATATTATTCAGCACTGTCGTACTAACAGAAGAAAATTTTCCTTTCACACAGAGTAGCCCCTTTATGGAATGAACTCCCTACTAACATAAAATTTGCAGAAGACACTAACAAGTTCAAGAATCTTTTGGATGTAATTCCAAAGTATAAGGAACTTTTCAACCATTTTGATGATTAAAATGCCATATTAGGCAATAACAGCAAGGGCAAAAGGCAAAACCAAAACCTCAAGCATCCTGCGATGTCCCGAAAGAATATTTGCAAACAGCGTGTTGATTGCTTTAAAGGCTCTACGAGTCGAAGTACTCAATTCCTCATCTCTCCAGTGGGTTCGAAGTTGTTTTTTTTTTATTCCTCCGTTGTCTTTTGAAAGAACCCAGGCAGTCTAACTTCTTTATACCCTAGCATAGAAAACAATGTCTTGCTCTCAGAAACTATTATAGAGGACTGTTAGATATCACTACGTCGTGTTATTTCATTCCCCCCGCAATCTAACGACTATAATAGAGACTTTAGCGGGGCATAGCGGTCTATAAAATAATAAAGTAGCATTAGTTGAAATATTCAACAGTATGTTTGATATGGTGGTACAAACACAGCATTGCGTCCCCGGAAAGAAAATAGGTACAACTTATTTTATAGCGCGGAGAACGGGCAGACAAACAAAGTAAGTTACGTAGTATTCTGAAACAAAATGACGTCTTCAAAACCATGCACGTCATAGGTTTGTCACACACACACACACACACACACACACACACACAGAGAGAGACACACACACAGAGAGAGAGAGAGTTTTTTTCCCAACCCTTGCAGTAAAGCACTCGTTTGCGGACCAGGCCGACATGAAATCCTTCAGATGACTGGGTGAGAGTTGACGATCACCAGGCCTTCGTAGAGACGACGGCATTTTCATCTGTTATCGCTAACTCCATTAACATTTTGCAAGCGAACACGACACCTCAGCAGCTGCTAGCACAACCAAAGTAAAGACATACACTTGTCTGGCGACCTTTTTTGTACTCCCAGTTCTTATAGAACAGGAAATACTTTAGAATGGGAACGAAGAAATGCTCTGTGTGTGTGTGTGTGTGTGTGTGTGTGTGTGTGTGTCCGTCCGTGGTCAAAATGTGTTCCACTCGCTCCAAACAAAACTACCGGGCCGATCTCTCTGAAAATTTGTAGGTATGTTCATTATGGGTCACGGATGATGCCCGACGTTTTAATTTTTACCGCTATAGCCCTTACTAATGGCTGTAACGGCCTGTAACGGTTTTTCTTCTGCATGGAATATCTCAGACAGCACTTGGCCCATTTTTGTGAAAATTAGCAGGTGTGTTTCATTATGGGTCACAGATGATGTTCGATGTTTTAGTTTACCACGTTATAACCGATACTAACGGTTGTAACGGCCTGTAACGGTTTTTCTTCTTTACAGAATATCTCAGAAAGTACTTGGCCGATCTTTCTGAAAATTTGTAGGTATGTTCATTATGGGTCACGATGTTTTAGTTTACCGTTATGACCGTTATTAACGGCTGTAACTACCTGTAATGGCCTGTAACGGTTTCTCTTCTTTATGGAATCTCTCAGAAAAGTACTTGGCCGATCTTTGTGAAAATTAAGAGGTATGTTCATTATGGGTCACGGATGATGCCCGATGTTTTAGTTTACCCTGTTATAGCCGTCACTAACGGCTGTAACGGCCTGTAACGGGTTTTTCTTCTTTATGGAATATCTCGGAAAGTACTCGGCCGATCTTTTTGAAAATTTGCAGGTATGTTCATTATGGGTCACGAATAATGCCCGATGTTTCAGTTTACCGTTATAGCGGTTACAAATGGCTGTGACCGCCTGTAACGGTTTTTATTCTTCATGGAATATCTCAGAAAGTACTTGGCCGATCTTTGTGAAAATTAGCATGTATGTTCATTATGGGTCACGGATGACGCCCATGTTTTACTTTTCCGTTATAGCCGTTACAAATGGCTCTAACGGCCTGTAACGATTTTTATTCTTTATGGAATATCTCAGAAAGTACTTGGCCGATCTTTCTGAAAATCAGCAGGTATGTTTACTATGGTTGCGGATAAAGCCCGATGTTTTAGTTTACCGTTATAGCCGTTACAAACGGCTGTAACGGTCTGTGACAGTTTTTCTTCTTTATGGAATATCTCAGAAAGTACTCGGCCGATCTTTGTGAAAATTAGCAGGTATGTACACTATGGGTCACGGATGACGCCCGATGTTTTACTTTACCGTTATAGCCGTTACAATGGCAATAACGGCCCATAACGGTTTTTTTTTTTTTTTTATGGAATATCTCAGAAAGCATTTGGCCGATCTTTCTGAAAAGTTGTATGCATGTTCATTATGGGCGACGGATGGTGCCCGACGTCTTAGTTTACCGTTGTAGTCCTTACTAACAGCTATAACGGCCCCTTACGGTTTTTCTTCATGGAATACCTCAGAAAGTACTTGGCCGATATTTCTGAAAATTTTTAAGTGTGTTGATTATGGGTCACGGATGATGCCCGATGTTTAAGTTTACCGTTACAGCCGTTACTAACGGCCATAATGGTTTTCTTCTTGATGGAAAATCTCTGAATGTTCTTGGCCGATCTTTCTGAAAAATTGTAAGTATGTTCATTCTAGGTCACAGATGATGGCCAGTGTTTAGCAGAATAGCATTACTACGGTAACACCACCCCAAGGCGGTTTTTCCTCTTTATGGAATATCTCTCACACGTATTCAGGATAAACTGAGAGTATGTTTATATGGTTTGCATCTTGCTTTTTTCTTTATTTCTTGTATTAATTGTATGAACTTTTAGGAAATATAATTTTCCCCCTCACCAAAATAAGATCAGATTTTTATTCGCTTCGCGTTCTTTCGTTTGATTAGCTATTACCAGATTTCAGTGCTAAGGCTGAAAAGTAGGTGGGAGCGAGGTGGGGAGGAAAGGGGGCACAGAAAGATTGAGGGCGTAGGGATGGAGGGGGGAGGGCCAGGGAGTTGTATTAAATCTGGGGGGTTTTTTTTTTTTTTTTGTTTTGTTTTGTTTGTTTTGTTCGTGTTCGATGCACGATAACTAATTTTCTCTACACAATCTTCAGTTTACCATATCGTTGACACAGCTAGAATGTAGATGGAACACGACAAGAGGAGGATCACCGCAGCCAAGAGACAATGATCACAGCCGCCTAAGAATGTGGAGATACAGGGGGCATTGTCTGGCACTCGTCCCCATTTCCACATTCATGGATGCGTTTGTTGTAACACATTCTTCAAGGGAGAATCAGCCGGCAACAACAACAAAATAAAACACGGACACAGTCTGCCAGCCTGCAAGTCTCTCCCTCTATCTCTCTCTGTGTCTGTCTCTCTGTCTCTCTGTCTCTGTGTGTGTGTGTGTGTGTGTGTGTGTGTGTGTGTGTGTGTGTGCGCGCGCGCGCGCGCGTATATGTGTGTGTGTGTGTGCGTGCGTGCGTGCGTGCGTGCATGCGTGCGTGCGTGCGTGCGTGCGTGCGTGTGTGCTTGCGTGCGTGCGTGCGTGCATGCATGCATGCGTGCGTGCGTGCGTGCGCGCGCGCGCGCGCGCGCGTGTGTGTGTGTGTGTGTGTGTGTGTGTGTGTGTGTTCCTCCTTCTTCATTGTTATTGTAATGCAGACACCCATTTAGGGAGCACCGTTTTGTGAAAGTTTTGATGTGTCGCCGTAACGTGATTGGAATGCATAGCTGTCGGCAGTTCACTTGCAAGTTTCCTGTTGTGTTTTTAAACTTGAACTTTTTTTTTTTTTTTTTGTTTTTTTTTGCACCATGCCAGTTGAGTTTACTAGTGTTTTGCTGTCTTAACTTCCACTGGATTCACAACATCCACCTTTAGCGCGGCAAATCGTCATACGTTTACGTTAAAATGCCATTGTGGAATAGGAGCTGCAGATTTTTTAAAAAAAGTACTTTGGGCCATAAGAAACAAGAACAACGACATATAGTCTATTTGTTTCTTCCTACGCAAGTGCAATTTTACGTTGACATAACGTTCTCTCAAGGAACTGAAGCAACAGGGCGCGGCATTATTTCTCTCTCTCTCTCTCTCTCTCTCTCTCTCTCTCTCTCTCTCTCTCTCTCTCTCTCTCTCTCTCTCTCTCTCTCTCTCTCTCTCTCTCTCTCCATGTTCGCCATGTGCAATGCTCCCACATCATGTTCCTTCGATGAGAATCAATATTGTCAACTGTTATGTCAAGAAGAAGCTTCTGAACTCTTCATTTTCTGCCAGTCTTTATCTTAGTCTGAACTGCTCTCACGGCCTCATTATCTGAACCATAAGGCATGACTGGTGATCTTATACTCCTCCGGGGTGGATTTCAAGGGCAGCTTCAGCTGAGTGGAGGCCAGAGAAGCTCTGAAATCAACAGGAACTACAGACACTAGACCTTGCTTTTGCCAGGGAAGCCACAGAGGTCTGTTGTCTGAAGGTTTTCGAACACCATTCCCTTGGTTTCCTTTTCCCTCTTTGTTATCATTATTGCTGTTCTTGTTGTTATCATTATTATTATTATTATCATCATCATCATCATTATTATTATTATTATTATTATTATCATTGCATTATTATTATTATTATTATTATTATTATTATTATCAATAATACTTTTATAGCGCCTAACCTCAGCTACAAACCAAGCTCCAAGCGCTTCACAATCCACACTCGTTACACAACGGGCTGCCTACCTGGGTAGTGCCGACTGAAGAGCTGCCAGCTGGTGCTTCATTCAGTCGTTTCCCGTGTGATCTAGTCAATATCGTTCATTTATTTTCTTACTTCCTTCATTCTTTCCATTTCTCACGCAGTGTGCATGCTATGTGTAACCTGTTATCCATACCAACGGCTGAACTGGCCTTCTCTGCCGAAAGTTGGTGCTGGGATTTTATGTGTGTGCAAGATGGAACCTCGGTTTATAGTCTCATTCGAAGAACTGTATGGGAAATGGAGTCAGAACCAACGTTAATTCCGAGGGAAAAATCCCCCTGTACCGGAACGGCCCGGCAACCCCAGGATTACCAAGATTACGAGTCCGGCGGTCTACCACTGAGCTGTTTGTGCCTTTCAGGCAGTCATCATAACACTTTCCAAGATCTTTGACTGGTTCTTCTGTCATTGTTGGAATGGCTTGGTTGGCTGCAGTGAACGTAACTATTCCAGCTGCTTTTCCTTTCCGCGGGAAGTGGCTTCATGATTTCTTTGGTTTGAAACTCATCCTCGATGAAGCAACTAACTTGTATAAGTACTTTAGTACTTTGTGTGTTTTATTTATTCGGTGGAAAAGACCCGTGGTTGTTATATCCATGAATGCTTTTAGAGGGGACATTATGTATCAGTTCCCGAGGTCTTTGCTGACTGAGTTCGGACAGAGGAGAATGACTGGTGTATTGAATCAGGACAGGAAGTGACACGTGTGTTGAATGACGACAAGGAATGTTGACTGCTATGGGACAGTAAATGATGACTGCTGTGTTGAATAAGAACACGGGATGATAACTGCTGTTTAAAATCAGGACAGGAAAGAATCACCAAGATCTTATCCTCACAAAAAGAAAAGTTAAAGAAGCCATCGAAATCAAGACCAGACCCCAGCCTGAACAGAGATCAAGGCTTTGAACTTCTTCCCCCATCCACAATCAGATCCTGGCAACCGTTCACCCCACACAACAGTCGCCCCACCAGGCCTCGCTGCCACAACAGCAACAGTGAGCTGAAAAAGATAGGGCGACCCTGTCGAAATATTCTCAAAGTAAGTTTGTGCTGCATTCGGACAGTGACTGTGACTGTTGTGTTCAATTAGACGGAGAATAACGACTGTTTGTTTTGATGAATTAGGACAGCCACTAATGAGTGCTTTTGTTATAAGTAATGTAAGTAATTAGTTTACTGTGGTACTTTTCTTCATGTCCATCTTCCATTGAAACCGGACATTTTGATAGTTTTGAATGAGACTATGTGAAAGTGAGGTTAAGCAACAATTTTCAAAGCATATCTCTCTCTCTCTCTCTCTCTCTCTCTCTCTCTCTCTCTCTCTCTCTCTCTCTCTCTCTCTCTCTCTCTCTCTCTCTCTCTCTCCCTTCCCTCTCCCCTCTCTTCTCTCTCTTCATTCCTCCCTCCACCCTCTCTCCCTCCCTCCCCCCCCCTCTCTCTCTGTGCCATGTTATGGTCCACTTCAGACTACCGTTAAATGTGTCCAAACCCTCTTCAAAGGTTTGGCTGACGTTCCAAGCCACTTTGTCACCTACGGTAGACAGGAGAAGTCCATTGACTTCATGTTCCCGGTAATGAGGTCTGAGGAGGATTTCCACAAACATTCATCTCCCATTGGAACACCTTTTCATGGTCTTGGCCTTCCTGGTTTTCTGTGTCAATTGGCTTTTTTTTTTTTCTTTCCTTTTTGTTTCTTTCTTTCCGTCCTTGCTTCTTTTTTTTTTCTGCCGTTCTTTCTTTCTTTCCATCTTTGTGTATCTATCGTTGTTTCTGTACAAACACAGATCTAGACAAACACATATAGACACACACACATACACACACACACACACACACACACACACACACACACACACACACACACACACACACACACACACGCACGCACGCACGCACGCACACGCACGCACGCACGCACCGCATGCACCACCCCACCCCCACCCGCACCCCTTCATACAGACTTAACAGATAAGTCCATATACTTATCATAAAGGTATTCATCTACTCACAAATGTATGCATTTTTTTTGTTTTGTTTTTTGTGTGTGTGTGTGTGTGTGTGTGTGTGTGTGTGTGTGTGTGTGTGTGTGTGTGTGTGTGTGTGTGTGTGTGTGTGTGTGTGTGTGTGTGTGTGTGTGTGTGTGTGTGTGTGTGTGTGTGTGTGAGAGAGAGAGAGAGAGAGAGAGAGAGAGAGAGAGAGAGAACACTCTGACCTTCAAGGAAGACAGTTCAATGGGAGTTTTCTACAAGTTTTCTACAAGTATTCAGCCAACTGAACAGATCGCGTTGTTTGGGCCGACGAAGAGGATTATTTAAACAATGAATTATTGATAAACAAAATAAAAAAAAAGTGGGGCGGGGGGCGGGGGGGGGGGGGGGGGGGGGGGGGGGGGGGGGGGTAGATCCCTGAGAAGGGAGCAGAAAAAAGGAGACGGGTGATATAAAGTTGAATTGACTTTTGCAGGCCCAACCAAG
>JADBJO010000665.1:515000-522500 GCA_016801955.1 Conus betulinus | reverse complement strand
TATAGCATAGAACACTCACTATGATGTAGTATGCTGACTCATCGAGATCATTGCACACAGCACAATAAAGAGATAGTAGTCTGACTCAAAGCACACAGAACACATTATAACATAGAGGACATAACTGGCTACACAACTGACATATTAAACAGAGACTTGACTTGACTTACTGTACACAGCACACACTCAATAGAACAGCAGACTGATTTATAGTACACGTCACACACTGTCGAGTATTGGCTGACTCTCAGTACACAACACACTACACAAAAGTGAACTCGCTTACGCTACATAACAAGTACTCTTAATCGATGGATTGACGTGTCACACGTAAAACGCACTATTGAATGGTGGACTGACTTAAATCACACTGTAGATAGTAACTTATATCACACACACACACACTTCCGGCAGTGACTTATCACACACAACACACTTCCGGCAGTGACTTATATCACACAACACACTTCAGGCAGTGACTTATATATCACACAACACTTCAGGCAGTGACTTATATAACAACAACATACTTCAGGCAGTGACTTTTATCACACAACACACTTCAGGCAGTGACTTATATCACACAACACACTTCAGACAGTGACTTATATCACACAACACACTTCAGACAGTGACTTTTGTCACACAACACACTTCAGGCAGTGACTTATATCACACAACACACTTCAGACAGTGACTTATATCACACAACACACTTCAGACAGTGACATATCACACAACACACTTCAGACAGTGACATCACACAACACACTTCAGACAGTGACTTATATCACACAACACACTTCAGACTGTGACTCATATCACACAACACACTTCAGACAGTGACATATCACACAACACACTTCAGACAGTGACTTATATCACACAACACACTTCAGACAGTGACATGTCACACAACACACTTCAGACAGTGACTTATATCACACAACACACTTCAGACAGTGACTTATATCACACAACACACACCATGCAGTATTGAATTGACGGAAAGCACACAACACACACTATAAGATAGCGGATTAGATTGGTTTGCGGTACAAGTCACACACTGTAGAACAGTGTGAATCGATTTATAGAATACACAACACACAATCTAGAATGAATGACCAGTACACTGCACACACTCTAGAATGGGTGATTGATTTATAGTACACATCACACTGTGTAGAATGATGGACTGATTTATAACACACAGCAGTCTATGTAGAATAGTGGACTGACTCATAGAACACAATACATGCCATAAAATAGTGGAATGACTTAAAGCATACAGCACGCATAATAGAATGTAGACTGGTGTACGCACAAATCACCTTGCAGCCTTATTTACACACCAAGCACACCACACAGAATACTGGAACTTTTAAAGGAGGCTTCGCTGTGACTAGTTCTTTTCATGTGCGGTAATGTGTCAGAAATTTTCATCCTTCTCTCATCTATTCATTTGTGTTTGCCTGAAGAAGACCCAAGAGGTCGAAATGCGCTGTGTGTCTGTCCTGTACTTTGTCTATGTCCTTGGCGGTAATTAACCCCCTCTCTTTCTCAGCTCTACTCTTCTTGTGTGAAACCACAGACGTCCTTACTATCAATTTGTCCTTTGAGGATGATAAAGTTATTTAGAGGTCTGAGTTCTGAAGATCGTTTGATCTGCCTCCCATACAACTGCTGTGCTAACTATGATCACTTCTGTGCAGCACTCTCCTCTGGCACTGGCACCCTGGGTTCAAAGAGCTACTTTAAAGATGAACAGCAATCTAAGAGGAAGAAGGTTTTGGCAGGAGAGAGAGAGAGAGAGAGAGAGAGAGAGAGAGAGAGAGAGAGAGAGAGAGAGAGAGAGAGAGAGAGGATTATGTTCCTTGAAAGAAAAGAGAAGAGAAGCTAGAAATTAATGACGGCTAGGTCGTCAGAGATTTGTATATCTTTTATTTGGGCCTCGCTCATTGTTGTTAGTGTGTACTGTACACAAAAGAGAAAGAACAATCCAGGAACACAGGTTATCAGAGATTTGTATTTTTTTTTTTTTTTTGGGGGGGGGGGGGGGGGGGGGGGTTGGCCATACTCGTTGTTGTCAGTATGTAGTGTGCAAGGAAGGAAGAAAGAATAAATCAAGGGAAAAAAAAAGAGCCGTCAGAGGTTTGTACGACTTTGTTTTAGCCGCGCTAGATGTTGTTGTCGTGTAGTTAGCAGGTCGATAATGGAGGCAGCGACTTGTCCTCTGTGGAGGCTGGTGATTGTCAACCCTCACCATGTCCTCAGGCCGATTTGATGTCCCCCTGGTCCAGATAATGAGTACTTTCACCACAGAAGAGTAGGCACGCCATCTTTCCCTCTAATCTTCGTCTTGTAGCGTTCTCATATTAGAGAAGAAAGAAGAAGAAGAAGAAGAAGAAGAAGAAGAAAGAAGAAGAAGAAGAAGAAGAAAACTGTCAAAACACAACTTTAAGTTTTAAATCAAATTGGGTATGTTAGTTTTTAAGAAAACGAAATAAATCTTTAGTTTGTCTATAGATATAGAGCTATCAGTCTGGGCAACAAGGCCGACCTCCACTATAACTACCAGACAAAGTCCAATGGACCCTGTTTTATGATGATTTTAACCAACAAAACGTAAAGGCTAAGACTAACTCTCTCTCTCTCTCTCTCTCTCTCTCTCTCTCTCTCTCTCTCTCTCTCTCTCTCTCTCTCTCTCTCTATCTATCTATCTATCTATCTATCTATCTGTCACACACACACACACACACACACACACACACACACAACACACACACACACACACACACACACACACACACACACACACACACACAAGCGCGCCTGCGATGGTATAACACCCCTCTCTCTCTCTCTCTCTCACCACACACACACACACACACACACACACACACACACACACACACACACACACACACACACACACACACACACACACACATGCCCGCGTGCGCATTCACACGTACCTCTCTCTATTTCCCCTCCCCTCTCTCTCTCTCTCTCTCTCTCTCTCTCTCTCTCTCTCTCTCTCTCTCTCTCTCTCACACACACACACACACACACATACATGCCCGCGTGCGCATGCACATGTACCTATCTATATTTCCCTCCCCTCCTCTCTCTCTCTCTCTCTCTCCTCTCTCTCTCTCTCTCTCACTCACTCACTCACACACACACACACACACACCTACACGCACACTCACATGCGCGCGTGCGCACGAATACACCTCTCTCTCTCATTCTCTCTCTCTCTCTCTCTCTCTCTCTCTCTCTCTCTCTCTCTCTCTCTCTCACACACACACACACACACACACATGCACACACACACACACACACACACACACACACACACACACACACATACACACACACACACACACACACACACACACACATGCATACATACATACATATATTCATAAATGCATGCATACATACATACATACATACATACATACATACGTACGTACGTACGTACATACATACATACATACATGCATACATACATACATACATACATACTTACATACATACGTAAATGTCAGTCCATGGATGATATTGAAAGAGCTGCTAGATCTGCTGTAAACGTGTGTCAAGAACTCGATGCTGTCGTTTTGCACTGTGGCATCAACACCCTGAGAAACAAGACCCCTCAGGCTGCCAGTGAAGTCTTTGTTGCTGCAGTGCGCAAGTTACAGTCTGAGCATCAGAAAGTGAAAGTTGTTATAAGCAAGACCTTTATAACGCCTTGGTGTTCGCCGAGCTGGTGGAGAACAAGATATCTCTTTCATCAGTCACGAGAACCTGCAGCCGAGAGGTCTCCGGGATCAGCTTCACCCCAACCAACGAGGAGCGTCAGTGCTGGCCGGAAACTTGGGCAGACATCTTCACGGTCTTTTTCTGGAATCAGCCCAAGCGACGTTCCAAATCGTACTTTCAGCCGCATATGGGGTTCTTTGACTGGAGGGGTTTTTGGTACCCCCACTGGTGACTGCCTTGACAATGTATATTTTGAACTGTAGTTAATATGTGAATGTGTGTGTGTGTGTGTGTGTGTGTGTGTGTGTGTGTGTGTGATGCGTGCGTGTGGGTGTGTGTGTGTGTGTGTGTGCGCGCGCGCGCACATCATGCACTGATGAGAACGTGTGTGTGAGTGTGTGTGCGTGCGCGCGTGTCTTTGTGTGTGGCTGTATGTATGCCTGAGTATAAATGTATGTATTATGTTGGCTTGTGTGTTAGATATACCGGATATTCTGTTTTGTGAAGGCACACCACAATCATCATTGCAAGTGTTAACTGAGGTCAGACCTGCACTTTTGAGACATACAAGTTCCCTGAATAACGAGTGTTCATAGCCTTCATTGTTCTTATAGTCAGTATACGTAGTACTGCGCTATTCAGACATTGGTTTATTGTTTTTATAATATTGTTCTTTTCGTGTTTTCTTTGAATGTGTAGTTTATTTGTTTAAGAAGAAGATGTTCCCCAATGTGGGCTATTTCCTATTTATTACTACTGTAATAGGTCACTCTCAATATCAATCAATCTTGTTTGGTGGAGAATGTGCCGTGAAAGCCTATAATTTGCATAACAGCAGTTATGTTACAACTTGCAGTTTGCCATGAAAGCTAAGCAAAATGATTGTTTCAAAATTTTTCAATGGAATGCCAGATCACTTCCCAGTAATTTATTATCTTTTGAAAATCATGTTCTAGAGGGAAACCACTCTGTGCTAGCACTTCAGTCTCTGAATGTGGAAAAGCACAGACTACCTAATTTGGAGAATTATTTCTACCCTCCACTTTACACAGTCAGTGAATCAAACAAAAAGTCCAGACTGCTCTTTACATCATCAGACGGGACCTGGAATTTACTAGGATCGTTCCACTTCCGGTGCCGCAGGAAGATAAAGGTGTATTTGCTACAGGTGCTGTAATCAAAGTGAACAAAGACTCAGTTTACAATGTTCTTTCTGTATATTATCCTAATGGACCCCAAGAGGATAACACAGACTGGCTGAAGAATACAAATTTAACAAGTAAGAAATGGATCATTGTGGCGACTTTAATGCCCATGCACCATTTTGGGATTCTGAGTGTTCTAAAGTTTCATCATCCAACAGATTCGTTGAAAATATTATTGATTCCTCTTTAGTTTTATTAATGATGGTCGAATCACAAGAATTCCAGATGTTTCAACTCACAAACCTAGCGCGATAGATTTATCCTTCGTTTCACCTAGCATTGCAGTAAACTGTAATTGGTCTATAGGAAAGATTGTTTGGGAAGTGATCACCTCCCCATTACTATAATCTTTGATGATGACATAGATAATGATGTAACAGACATCGAAGACAAAATTCCAAAGTTTAATTATAAACTTGCCACTGGGATGCCTACCAGATTTTTCTTGCATCGTATAACACAACATTTATTGAGAACGATGATGTTAATTTATTTTATTCTATTTCAGCAAAGTCATACTGTTAGCAGCCGAGCATTCTATCCCTAAATGTAAATTTAAAAAGATTGGTAAATATGTGGGTAATGTATGGTGGACGGAAGAATGTAGACTAGCTGTTAAATCAAAGCGAAAAAGTTACAAGGCTTGGTTACGAAATAAGACAGAAGAAAATTTTGTCTTTATGAAGCAAGAAAAGAACAAATGTAATAAAATCATTGCTCAAGCTAAAAAGAAACACTGGGCAGATTTTTGTGAGACTGAAGTAAAAGAATCGAAGGATATGTTTAAAGTTTGGAAAAAAGTAAAACAAATGAAAAATTGTTACAAAACACAAGCTTACCCTGTAAAATTAACAAAAGAATTTCCAAGCACAATGGATAAGGCGGAGCTTTCTCCCATTTCTTTTCGGAAAATAGTCAAGCTGTAAATCTTCCAGCAGAAATCAAGTACCATAGACATAAAGAGGAACAAAAAGAACAATATAAGAGTCCCATACCAGACAATGATAACTACTTAAATTCTCCATTACAATCATCAGAACTTCTTGAAGCGATAGAATCCATTACTTCTTATGATTCAGCAGTGGGCCTAGATGGTATTTCTTACGAGCTTCTTCGTCACTTGCCTTCTTCGTGGAAAATATTACTACATTCGTTGTTCCAAAAATGTTGGACGTACGGCACTATTCCTCCTACAATCTGGAAAAGTTCAGTGGTAGTACCAGTACCAAAAGAAGGTAAAACGAGAACATCTGTAAATAGCTATAGACCCATTGCTTTAACATCCCATGTTGGTAAACTTCTTGAAAAAGTTGTACAAACACGTTTATTATATTATTGTGAAAAAAATGACATTATTCCAGTTCAGCAAGCTGGATTCAGAAAAAGGGCGTTGCACAACTGATCATTTAGTGAAACTAACTCTCATATAAAAAAGCAATTTTCACGCAGAAAAAGTACACTAGCTACATTCTTTGATGTAAAGAAAGCATACCGTGTTTGGCATGCTCGATTATTGTATAAACTGAAAAATATTGGCATTTCTGGGAATATGTATGATTACATAAAAAAAAACTTTCTGGAAGGAAGAAATATATGTACACGAATTGGAAAAATATATTCATCATTCAGGAAAATAGATATGGGTATTCCCCAGGGTTCTGTTATTGCACCTTTATTATTTACGATCCTTATACATGATCTCCCAAAGGCATTGTCAAAAACCACCAATGTAGTGCAGTATGCAGATGATATTGCCATTTGGATTAATACTTCATTAAGGAAGCACTCGAATAAAAGGGCAGTAAAATTTGTACAGACAATGTATCAAGGAGAATTGGACAGATTGTCTGCTTACATGAAAGAGAACAGTCTTGAATTATCTGGTGAGAAAACTTGTTTAATGCTTTTTAATAATGGCGAAAAAACCCAAAGGTTCTTCCCAACCTTATTCTTGACGACAATGTTCTACAATATAAGCAAACAGTCAAGTTCTTAGGAGTGTTTTTAACACCGAAGCTGAACTGGAAAAAGCATATTGGAAATTTGATAGATAAAGCTAGGAAAAGATTAAATTTGCTCAAAATTATATGTTGTCAACCATGGGGTCAAGACTGTACCGCACTTTTACATTTATATACATCGTTAGTCCGATCAAAATTAATATACGGACAGGAAGTATACTTCTCTGCATCTAACTACCTTTTAAAAGAAACTGCAAAGCTTAGATAGTAAAGCTTTAAAATTAGCTTTGGGTGTTCCAGTGCACACAAACACAGTGAAATGCTATAAGGAGACAAAACATTTTACCTCTTAATGAACAACGAACGTTGGATGTGTCCAAATACGTTGTAAGAGGCCTATCTGTAAAAAACTCTGTTAGTGATGAAATTCTTATGGATTCCAACAAGGAATACCCCAAAAGGTCTAAAAATATATCATACATAGAGCCAATTAGAAATTTCACTTGTGAGCTTATGTCAGAATGTAGTATTGATATTGATGCAATTTCGGAGGTTCCTATTGT
>JADBJO010000665.1:505000-510000 GCA_016801955.1 Conus betulinus | reverse complement strand
GTGTGTGTGTGTGTGTGTGTGTGTGTGTGTGTGTGTGTGTGTGTGTGTGTGTGTGTGTGTGTGTGTGTGTGTGTGTGTGCGTGTGTGCGTGCGTGCGTGCGTGCGTGCGTGCGTGCGTGCGTGCGTGCGTGCGTGCGTGCGTGTGTGTGTGTGTGTGTGTGTGTGTGTGTGTGTGTGTGTGTGTGTGTGTGTGCCTGTCTGTGTCTCTGTGTGTATGTATGTATGTGTGTGTGTGTGTGTGTGTGTGTGTGTGTGTGTGTGTGTGTGTGTGTGTGTGTGTGTGTGTGTGTGTGTGTGTGTGTGTGTGTGTGTGTGTGTGTCTGTGTCTGTGTCTGTGTCTGTGTGTGTGTCTGTGTGTGTGTGCGCGCGCGCGCGTGCAGCATACTGGGGACAGGTTTCTGATCCTGCCTTCTAGTCATTCTACACCTGTCAGTATTGAGGTCGTGAACGAAGGCAGATTTCGTATAGACGTGCACACGCTTTAGCACTGAAGCATTTCCATTTCTATCAGAAACTCGTGCTACTCTGACAGCCAGGTCGGCAGGCTCAAACCATTTGTGACCAACAGACATGGTTTCCCCCTTCTTTCAGACGTTACAAGTAAAATGATGCTCTCCTCCTTCTTTCAGATGTCATCAGTAAAATTTTGACCTCCTCCTTCTTTCAGATGTCATCAGTAAAATTTTGACCTCCTCCTTCTTTCAGATGTCATCAGTAAACTTATGGCCTTCCCCTTCTTTCAGACGTCATCAGTAAAGTTATGGCCTCCTCCTTCTTTCAGACGTCATCAGTAAAGTTATGGCCTCCTCCTTCTTTCAGACGTCATCAATAAAGTTATGGCCTTCTCCTTCTTTCAAAGTCATCAGTAAAGTTATGGCCTCCTCCTTCTTTCAGACGTCATCAGTATAAAGTTATGGCCTCCACCTTCTTTCAGACGTCATCAGTAAAGTTATGGCCTCCTCCTTCTTTCAGACGTCATCAGTAAAGTTATGGCCTCCTCCTTCTTTCAGACGTCATAGGTAAAGTTATGGCCTCCTCCTCCTTCTTTCAGACGTCATCAGTAAAGTTATGGCCTCCTCCTTCTTTCAGACGTCATCAGTAAAGTTATGGCCTCCACCTTCTTTCAGACGTCATTAGTAAAGTTATGGCCTCCTCCTTCTTTCAGACGTCATCAGTAAAGTTATGGCCTCCTCCTTCTTTCAGACGTCATCAGTAAAGTTATGGCCTCCTCCTCCTTCTTTCAGACGTCCTCAGTTAAGTTATGGCCTCCTCCTTCTTTCAGACGTCATCAGTAAAGTTATGGCCTCCTCCTTCTTTCAGACGTCATCAGTAAAGTTATGGCCTTCTCCTTCTTTCAAAGTCATCAGTAAAGTTATGGCTTCCTCCTTCTTTCAGACGTCATCAGTATAAAGTTATGGCCTCCACCTTCTTTCAGATGTCCTCAGTAACGTTATGGCCTCCTCCTTCTTTCAGACGTCATCAGTAAAGTCATGGCTCTCTCCTTCTTTCAGACGTCATCAGTAAAGTCAGGGCCTCCCCCTTCTTTCAGGAGTCATCAGTAAAGTCAAGGCCTCCCCCTTCTTTCAGGGGTCATCAGTAAAATCATGGCCTCCCCTTCTTTCAGACGTCATCAGTAAAGTCAGGTCCTCCCCCTTTTTTCAGGAGTCATCAGTAAAGTCATGGCCTCCCCTTCTTTCAGACGTCATCAGTAAAGACAGGGCCTCCCCCTTTTTTCAGGAGTCATCAGTAAAGTCAGAGCCTCCCCCTTCTTTCAGGAGTCATCAGTAAAGACAGGGCCTCCCCTTCTTTCAGGAGTCATCAGTAAAGTCAGGGCCTCCCCCTTCTTTCAGGAGTCATCAGTAAAGACAGGGCCTCCCCCTTCTTTCAGGAGTCATCAGTAAAGACAGGGCCTCCCCCTTCTTTCAGGAGTCACCAGTAAAGTCAGGGCCTCCCCCTTCTTTCAGGAGTCATCGGTAAAGACAGGGCCTCCCCCTTCTTTCAGGGGTCATCAGTAAAGTCTGGGCCTCCCCCTTCTTTCAGGAGTCATCAGTAAAGACAGGGCCTCCCCCTTCTTTCAGGAGTCATCTGTAAAGACAGGGCCTCCCCCTTCTTTCAGGGGACATCAGTAAAGACAGGGCTCTCCCCTTCTTTTTGGAGTCATCAGTAAAGACAGGGCCTCCCCCTTCTTTCAGACGTCATCAGTAAAGTCAGGGCCTCCATCTTCTTTCTGAGTTCAACAGTAAAGTCATGGTCTCTCCCTTCTTTTGAACGTCATCATTAAAGTCAGCCTCCTGCCCCCCTCCCACCACCATCCCCACCTCCCTTCTTCCAAAGATCAACAGTAAAGTCACACACACACACACACACACACACACACACACACACACACACACACACACACACACACACACACATTTTCAAAGGTCTACAGCAAAGTCCTGTGCTCTCCTTTAGTTCAAAGGTCGACAATAAAGGCGTGTCCACCCACGTCTTTCAGAGCTCATCAGTAAAGACAAGGACTGCCCCTTTTTTTGTAAAGGTCATCAGCAAAGTCACGTCCTCCTGTTTCTTTCAAAGGTCTACGAGAAAGCCATGCACACACCCCACCACCCCCCCCCCCACCGCCAGTTTCTGAGGTCACCAGATCAGATCATTGGCGTCTACGGCGACACTCTGAGTGAACTTCATCGTGGCGTGCAAATACAAATGCTAAGGATTAATAGCAGTGGCATCGAATTGCCAGCCTGTCGTAGGCTGGATTTGGACATCAAATGATTTCAATATTGATATAAGATAAGTGTTGTGTGAGCAGTTGGCTTCTTTACAATGCCCATCAAGGCACTTTCAGTCCATCTTGCAAGATGTTTACATGTAACACTAACGCTTCAAGAAGTAAAAGTAGAGATGCTTGACTACTTGTTGCGATTTGCTTTGGGCATTAGAGAGAGAGAGAGAGAGAGAGAGAGAGAGAGAGAGAGAGAGAGAGAGAGAGAGACAGACAGACAGACAGACAGACAGACAGACAGACAGACAGACAGACAGACAGACAGACAGACACAGTGAGAGAGAGAATGATAACCTGTGGGGACACGTTGCACGCAAGCAAGACAAACCCACAGAGACTTGTGAAGACAAACTGGCCGACATATAAAAGTGTAGTCCGTGTGACAACAAACTGGCTGACATATAATAGCGTAGTCCATGTGACGACAAACTGGCCGACATATAATAGCGTAGTCCGTGTGACGACAAACTGGCCGACATATAATGGCGTAGTCCGTGTGACGACAAACTGGCCGACATATAATAGCGTAGTCCGTGTGACGACAAACTGGCCGACATATAATAATAGCGTAGTCCGTGTGACGACAAACTGGCCGACATATAATGGCGTAGTCCGTGTGACGACAAACTGGCCGACATATAATGGCGTAGTCCGTGTGACGACAAACTGGCCGACATATAATGGCGTAGTCCGTGTGACGACAAACTGGCCGACATATAATGGCGTAGTCCGTGTGACGATAAACTGGCTGATATATAATAGCGTAGTCCGTTTGACGACAAACTGGCCGACATATAATAGCGTAGTCCGTGTTACGACAAACTGGCCGACATATAATAGCGTAGTCCGTGTGACGACAAACTGGCCGACATATAATAGCGTAGTCCGTGTGACGACAAACTGGCCGACATATAATGGCGTAGTCCGTGTGACGACAAAACTGGCTGACATATAATAGCGTAGTCCGTTTGACGACAAACTGGCCGACATATAATAGCGTAGTCCGTTTGACGACAAACTGGCCGACATATAATACGTAGTCCGTGTGACGACAAACTGGCCGACATATAATAGCGTAGTCCGTGTGACGACAAACTGGCCGACATATAATAGCGTAGTCTGTTTGACGACAAACTGGCCGACATATAATAGCGTAGTCCGTGTGACGACAAACTGGCCACATATATAATAGCGTAGTCCGTTTGAGGACAAACTGGCCGACATATAATAGCGTAGTCCGTGTGACGACAAACTGGCCGACATATAATAGCGTAGTCCGTGTGACGACAAACTGGCCGACATATAATAGCGTAGTCTGTGTGACTACAAACTGGCCGACATATGATAGCGTAGTCCGTTTGACGACAAACTGGCCGACATAATAGCGTAGTCCTTGTGACGACAAACTGGCCGACATATAATAGCCTTGTCCGTGTGACGACAAACTGGCCGACATATAATAGCCTTGTCCGTGTCGACCTCAGTCAAATGCTCACTGTTTGCCCAGTGATGACTGTGATCCAGACAGGTTTCACATTTGGAGACAACTGAACGTGCCGAGAGAGAGAGAGAGAGAGAGAGAGAGAGAGAGAGAGAGAGAGAGAGAGAGAGAGAGAGAGACAGACAGACAGACAGACAGACAGACAGACAGAGACAGAGAGACAGAGACAGAGAGACAGCCAGGGGTAATTACTGTGATAGCCAAAACGCATTCATGTCAGTGAGACATTGCGTGAGGGGAACACATAAAGACGGCAAAACAATCTCTGTCTCTCTGTCTCTGTCTCTGTCTCTCTCTCTCTCTCTCTCTCTCTCTCTCTCTCTCTCTCTCTCTCTCTGAGGCATCCTATTTTGTCTGAAAAAGGTGCACCCCAGTCGAGGGAACGAACACATAAAGGTTTTTTTTTCTTCTTCTTTTTCTTTTCTCTCATGAGAGTACAGAGCTTTGAACTCTTTTTACAAAGTGGGGGAGTTGAAACTTGTTTTGGGGGGGTAGGGAAGGTGGGGCATTCTTCGGGGACGGGAAGTCAGAACTTCTTTTGAGAGACGGGTAGTCGGAACGTATTATAAAGAAGGGGGTTCTAGCACTTGTTTTAAGGAAAGGTTAGCTGGAACTCGTTTTGAGTATAGAGGGCTGGAACTTGTTTTCAGCGTAGAGGGGTTGGAACTTGCTTTGAAGGAAGGGGAACTGAAACTTGTTTTGTGGGCAGAAAAG
>JADBJO010000665.1:482500-495000 GCA_016801955.1 Conus betulinus | reverse complement strand
GTGGTTTTGTTGTTTTTTATGTTTTGTTTTGTTTTCATTTTGAGAGAGAGAGAGAGAGAGAGAGAGAGAGAGAGAGAGAGAGAGAGAGAGAGAGAGAGAGGAGGGAGGGAGGGAGGGAGGGAGGGAGAGGGAGATTGTGACGGGTCTCCAACGCTCCCCCTCGTTATCAAAATATGATTTTCATATTCAGGGATGCAGAGCGTTATAGAAGAAGTATTTACGCTTTCACAACCAAAATGCGCTCTCGCATAGGCACACGCACTGCGTCACTCACATCGGGCCCGCACAAAGGTGACGGGAAACCAATAACGTTTCATAGAAAAATCAAATTTTACTTTACTTGACTCCGAGCCCCCACCCGTCACTACAACACACTTATCTGTATCATACAAAAATGTAAACATCATACAGACAATCTCATAAACCGCATCCCCTGCTCTTCAGTTATTCTTACTTAACCAGGAAAGAGAATATTCCACTACTCTGTTTGCACACTTTTAAACTTAAGAACAAATAAAACGTCCATAACTTGCCAGCATCTCTTGGCTGACCGTCAGTTTCTCTCATCACACTGTGCGACTACGAGCTGAAGCTGCCACACTGTTGTGTCCTCTCGATTGGCCAAATCCCAGTTGGGGGACACTGGCAACGTACCTTGAGTCGCACACTCAGACCGAGTCTTCCGACTCCACCGCACTTCGCCCTCTCCACAGAAAGGGCACCTGTCAGCCTCTCTCACAGGTCTTCTCTGGCTGCATCACTCTTGTCTGGCAGCTCCCTGTCTAGGCTCACACGTCTTGCTGTCGACCGTCCCCACATGGGAGACAATTCTTCTCGTCGTCGGTTCTGAGGCTACAGCAACCTCCACTGTCTACGTCCTCACCCTGGGGACAATTCTAAACCGTCGTCGGCTTCGAGGCGACAGCAAACCTCTGCTTCTCTGTGTATTTTGAGCCTTCAGCAAGACGGGCGAGTTCGCTTCCCCTTAAGTGAGTCACACACTTCCTGGTTTTCCAGGCACGTTATATCCATTCTCAGACAAGAGAGAGAACTCGAGTTAAACTGGTTCAACCAATGGAATCACTGGCACGCACACAACACACGATTTGTACCAATAAATCCCCAAGTTATTTTTATTCCGCCAAAAGAATCGCTAGTCACCTACGCATACACACACACACCACAGCTGCTAGCGCCAACAAAGACTTGGGTACCAAGTGGTTAATGCATAACCTCCTATTCAAACTCATGTTCGATTCCCCAAAGCTACCCATTGTACTAACAGCCTGGACCTCTCTACCAGCCAGGACTGATGATTCAAGTATTTACTACACTCTATAGACAACAAGGTGCAAATCACTCAATAGGCCGAAGCCTTCCATTCATTCCTCAGAACAAGAACGACTGAATGGTCAGTGTACTCTGCCTGCGGGCTGACGGTCGCCTACCCGTGACGGTCACCTGACACGATTGCCTTCCTTTCAGCCCCACTGGAGAACCCAGTGAATAGCCAGCCAGTGGTAGACATTCTCCTTCACCAAGGACTGGCAGGTCGGCATGCCCTTGTTACTATCCCTCGGACATACGAACCACTCCTCAAGTAACTCTCCCTCCTTCAGTATACGACTCGGAGTATTCCCCTCTGGTGATGCCTGAATTCGCACACTTGAAGAACCCAAGGAACTTGTTCTCAACAACAGCAAAACTACCCTTAATTTGCCTAAATGTTCGAGCACATTCGGCCGACTCATGACAGAGATGGTGATGATGATGATAGTGGTGATGATGATGATGATGATGATGATGATGGTGATAACTATAATGGTGAAAATAAGAACGTCTACGATGATAACGGATGATGATTTGAATGTTTATTTAAAAGATAATGAACAGACAAGGTAGAACATTGTTTCCCACATCTGACTTATGTCTCGAATTTGGACAATGAGTAAGGACAATGAGTAAGTAACACAAAAGTAATAGAGAAGAAGAAACGAGGAAGAGAACTAATATTATGATCGATCATCGCAACCACATTATCATTTATATAATAATAATAATAATAATAATATAAGATTGTTCGTCTTTGTATTGTCTGACTTTATTCAAGTTTAAAAAGGCTGTTCCAGTCTTGAGTGAAAATAACTCTGAGTTAGGTTTTCTTAAGGGTGAAGGAGTTATCCTACTTGTTGTTGTTTGCTGTTCCGTGCCTCATTTCATGTTCAATAACAATGATAATGATAATATAATAATAATTATTATTATTATTATTATTATTATTATTATTATTATGATGATGATGTTGTTGTTATTGTTCACGTTATTATCCACAAAATCACGTGCAAGCTTCGTTCCACTCACAAGCACACTAGGAAATGATACCGGTGTCACGTAAGCTGTTGACTCCTGTCTGAAATTCTCCGCGGGAAAAAACAAAAACCAAAAACCGTTGCTCAGGGACCGGCCATCTTCCTACCTGACTTCTACCAGTCTCTCCACATTGTCCGCAGCGTGCTTCTTCTTGCCATCGATTAATGGGTGATCATCAAGAATTGTCGTTCCCTTTCCATTCCTCCCGTGTTTTCTGGCGTGACCACAGTTTTCTTTGAACGTCTCTCACATCTCTGGAGAAGTCTTCGCCGATGAAAACATTCGATCCCCGGAGTTTTCGTTTTAATTTCAAAATGTTCATTTTCTGTTAGTTATGAGCACATTGCGCGATAACTGGAGAGTCTGGCTTCCCGTCGATTAAGACATTGTACCCTGTCAAACTCAGTGGTGTCTGTCAGGGCAGGTTTGCCCAGCGATCAGGTCATGGAGAGCATTTATTTACAGTTGGCGTTGCCCTCACTTTCCCTCCAAGGGATTTCATAGCTAAGAAGATTGTTGCGTTTAAAACCCCTCCCCAATTGTCGATTTTCTTGTCGCAGTCGGTCAGTCTCTACAACAGGTCGTTCGTTGTTGGGCTTCTACGGTTCCTTGTTTTCTTTCTTTAACTCGCTCATCTTCCTTCTTTAGTCCATTAAGTTCATTTTGCAGAGCCAGATCATCGTCACGAAAGTCACGGATTTCCTTCTTCAGTTCGTTCAGACTTGCGTTCTTCTGGTCACCTATCGTTTTCATGGTCGTCACAACAACACCCAGGGTAAGACCCAGGGGCTTGGAGGTCACAGAAGCGGTGAACTCACTCAGATTCTCCCGGCTGAGCCGGCGACTTGTTCCTGTACTGATCAATCGCGACTGTCGTGTATTGCTCTTAACTGTAGGGTTGGGCTCTGGATTGATTTCAGTCTCTCCGCAGCGAAGGATTGAATTGCCCTGAACAAATAAGAGAGAAGTAATCCAAAGGTGACACCGTCTGATTTCCGTTGAAGTCTCACAGTGATCACACGAATATCAAACTTGCTCTGGGCCCTTTTGGTCATGAAATGATGTACACGGCTAAAAAGCAGCCACATACACATCTAAAGTCTGTTGCTGCCGAAGGCATGGCTCTTCACGGCTGTCTCTGCTAAACATGAACACTGAAAAAGACATCGCTTCACTGCTGAGCTACTGATTCAACGCGAACGAACATGTAATACATCTGCACACAGAAACATCACTGATCACTGCCCCCCCCCCCCCCCCCCCAGAGAGAGAGAGAGAGAGAGAGAGAGAGAGAGAGAGAGAGAGAGAGAGAGAGAGAGAGAGACAACGCAGACAAACAGAGACAGGAGAAAACGAAGGAACGAACAAACGAAAAGTTTTAATCAGTATAGGCTGGCCCCATCTGATGGGGGTACAGCATAGGAATATGCAGTCCTCCAACAAGGCAATAGTACATCGTTTTCAGATAAGTAGTTTGTAGATACCCATATCAAAGACACACAATAAATATAACAGCTGAGTTCGTTTAACTATGCAAAATAATGAGCCTCTTAAAGGCTTTGTATAAATACATGCGTATGTTCTAAGAAACTCCTTCATTTTCAATTGTTGTAAGCGAAGCAGCTTGAAATGAACAAGGGTTTGCACAGAATTTCCGAGCAATATTTCCACGCTGTAAATCCAGAAGTGCAGAACAACAAAAAAAAAAAGTTCAATATATCTTTACTTACCTCTTTGCATGAAGGACACAGCACATAAACGTCTTAGTCTTTGTGTATTGGTGCTGATATACTTTGATGTCCGTCAATCCGAATCCGAATCGTATCAGGTAACTTTTGATATGCCTTTCAGCATTAAGTAGAAGATATTTCTCACAACTATTAGATCACTTAAAGAATTGTGAAATGAATATTGCTAACTACTATTTGGATGTATCTAGTTTTGCCATCGAGTATTTCTCAATCTTTGACGTAACAGTATTTCTGAATCTTTGACGTTACTGCTGCAATATAACATATACAGTTTTTAAAACCTTGATCTGTCCAGACCATCCAAATCCATTATGACACATAGAGTCCCAAATGCCTGAAACCCATGACTTTTTACCCACGTGATTCTAATCGTAAGAACATATTACTATATGCTTAAGGTGGTAATCTTTTACCATCCAGTCTTAAAATTTTAACCAGGATCTAATACACTGCACAGATCAACTGATATCAATAGGATAATGATTTGTCTCCCAATATACACATTTGTCTGGTTTCTTTATATGAACTCCTACATATTTCTTGAGAGCACACAAATGAACTTTTTCTACATGAACACTCGATTTATTAACCCCCAATCTCGGCACCCTATTGGGTAACAGGTTGAAGCTGCCCGGTCATCAAGCAGATTCAGACACACTGTTAAGAATTTGTTATTTAACATGCATAATGTTGCAATAAGCACAGTTAGGCATTTCTATCCTGCTTGCTAGACCCTGGCAAGCAATTTTAAAATTTTAAGCATGTAGAGAAATATATACCAAGATATTTATAACAGTTCACAATGAAAAAATATATTTCTTTTGCTGTCAGATAACCACCTTTTTTCTGAAAAGCATGATGTTGCTCTTTTTCATATTCACCCTGAAGTCTAGAAGCTACCTGATAAAGAACATTTATCTGGGTTTGGAGGCCAGCTGGAATTTCAGACAATAAGCAATGTCATCAGCTCGTCATGAAATAAATCGATCAAGAAAATCTGGGGAAACAATTGCGCATTGCCTCCACTTTCGATATTTCTAAAGCCAATTCATTCATAAACAAAGTGAAACAAGATTGGAAGCCTTTCTCTGATGAACGTGGTTCCAATCTTTTTCGCGTGGCTTTAGGAACAGGTCTTTCAATAATGTTATAGATTATGGTCAAGGGGGTGGGGTTTTCTACACAGTCAAAGACGGGTTTACATAAACTGACCATCTTTGAATCTTTTCCCTTCAGATTCACCTTGTGGCATCTCTAATGGGCTTTAATCGATCTGACTTTCAAGGAGGTTGGAGTTTTAGGCAGAAATGAAGGCAGACTGCTTTGCACCTGTTTCTTTTTTAATGGGAGACAAGAATCATCCTAAAATTCAGCTAAAACTGAGCTGGGTAATGGCACGAACCTTTGAAGGCAGATACGTCACAAAGCAATGTACGCGTTTTCATCCGATTATGTTTGTTCCCTATCTGTAACCTATCTCTTGGTGGTGTTGCCACTCTGCCCAATTTCTCCCATCCCCTTTGGCTGACAGACAAGACTGAAACTGTTTACTCGTATGGGGATCTAAGTAAAACTATTAATCTTCTTTTATTTTCGTCAATATGTCAAGAGTCTGGTATACAACAGGTACTGCTCATGTGTTCGCAGATGGTTTGGCTTTAGGTTCTTCCGATGTTGGCACTGCTTTTTTCTAAATACCATCCCTCAGTGTTGATGACATATTTCATATCACAAACGTAATTTCAATATCTAATGTTGAACATGTGCAATGCTGAAAGCAATACATTCTATCATTGTTATTCGTCTTTCACATTATAAAAAGTACTATTATATTCGGTTCTTTGTCATCACTTAAGTATCTCCTGTGTCAACCAAATTCTGGTGGGTAAGACGATTGATGCATTATTTCTTTTCCATCAGTTCATCACAGAGGTTGAAGCAAAAGGTTGTCACGAATTCCGGGACACGTCATGCCTACATGGCAATGAGTTCATTGATAGTTGTGCTCAATATGCAGTAAAGAACAGCTCTAATGCTTTTGTTTGTGGTAGTTTCTCTCTTCTTCTGAGACTATATACATCTAACGAAGTCTAGTTGGAATTTGAGACAGAAGCAAAATATAAAAGGTTCAGACTGGGAGTAGATGCGCTATACCACAAATAAGGGCACGGCTGCGCGCACGTTTGAACACACACACACACACACACACACACACACACACACACACACACACACACACACACACACACACACAGGATATTCTAAATCGTAACTGATGCATAGATTGTAAGTGTATGGATAGTTAGGCAGAGATTTGATACAGGCACCTACAAGGTATTGTGGTCAAATCCTCCATTTTGTTGTTTGTTTGCTTGATTGGTCTGGTATGAGAGCTCACTTTCAACCCCTTTGTAATAAATCCTATAAACTCCCAGTGGCAATGTCTAAGTGCATCCCCAGTAGTGAGAATTGATGGAGCCTTTCTCTGTCAGTTTTTGACCTTATGACTTTATCAAATCTCATTCACTTGATGGTATTTCAAATGTCATTCAACTTCGTACTTTTTAAAAGAGTATTGACCTTTCATTTGAAAATATCTCATTGGTATGGTTTCTGTCAATTTGTACGGATAGCAAACCTCCACCCAACATCCTTTCTCTTGTATCCTCTCTTTCCTTATTTCAAGCTGTCTGACTCGAACAATATGTCTGCATTACTGGTTTTTTTTTTTTTTTGTTTTTTTTCGTTTGTATATTTTTTGTTTGTTTATTGTTTTTGTTTGTTTTTGTAAAGACTGCACGTAGATATATTTCTAATCTTATAAACCTGACACAAACATTTACCCAAAGTACCGTTGAGAGCGATATCGCGATAATTTCCAGTATGTTGGGTCTCCACTTTTAGAAAAAGGATGCGTTTATTCCACCTTCCATCACTAGCATCTATGCCTAATTCCAGTATGGCGCTGAAGAGCTTGCACACAACACGTAAAATACTACACGTGCTAGCTTTAAATATTCAATGTAATACCCCATCTATTTTCCTTGGAGCTTTGTTGCTTTAAAGTCTTTTTTACCTTTTAAATGTCCATTGCTAATATATATATATATATATATATATATATATATATATATATATATATATATATATATCAATTATAAACAAAAGCTTGCTCTTATGTCTCAGATTAGAAACAGGGGGTGATAAGCCTTCATATCTGCAGTGGTAGATGATTCTGCCTAACTAACAGTATGTGCTTGAGAGGGTGAATGGGGAATAATAAATGCTTCTCCAAATGAGCCTTCAGCAAGCTTATAGTCTCTAAGGGGGACATAAGAACAAGCTTTGTTTATAATTGAATATTTTTTGCAGTCATTGCAACGCCTAGCTGCTCTGTAAGTTGCTGGAACGGTGCTGGTACTTATCCTTGGAATTTATTAGATCATTATATATATATATATATATATATATATATATATATATATATCATTCAATTATAAAACAAAACTTGCTCCTATGTCTTAGATTGAAGAAATAGGGGGAGATAAGCATTCATATCTGCAGTGGTAGTTAATTCTGGCTTAGTAACAGTATGTGCTTGAGAGGGTGAATGGGGGATAATAAATGCTTCAGCAAGCTTATTGTCTCCAAGGGGGAGATAATATCCAATGGGAAGGAACTCACTAACATTTAACTCCTGGTCAGATTTAACTCCTGGTCAGATACCGGTATTTCGAAACCTGATTGTTTCTCCTCAGTGACCGCGGAAAGTGGTAACTTGACTCCTCTGCCTTTTTACGTTTTAAGAAGAATGCTATCCCAGAAAAAGGCTGGTGTGCAATACCGTAGTATGTTTGTTGAGTTTTTCAAAAAACCAACCAAAGATGCCACCTAAGAAGCAAAAGAAAATCATGAAAGAGCAAAACAAGCTACATTTTCTTGTTACTTCTTTTTATATTTTCTACTTTTCACTTTTCAATGTTCAGGGTAGTTGTCTATGGCTCTGGTTAATGGTGTATTTCGAGATCTTTCTTTTGTTTTCTTTGATATTTGCTTGTGCGTTCTAAGAACGGTTAAACGTCTATTTTGAGGGTATCTGCTAAATGGATTTCTGTTTAGAGTATTTAACAGTAACTGTACCTCTTTTCTCTGGATGGAACGTTACTTTCAAAATCCACTTTTGGTTCATTTAGTCTTTTCTTTTTTTTCTCTATGGAATTTCTTTTGAAGATTATTAAGCTGCTGCAGTGATTGCGTTTGTCAAAGTGTTCACTGAGTTTCCATTTTGACTTTGTCTGGTGCAGTATTTTAGAAAGTATGAAATTCTCAGTTCTTTATTAATACCATTTGCCTTATTTGGAATAAGTATTGTGAATTCGGATCGTAGTTTTTCAGCAGAATCCTTTTCCCATATGAAGGAACAACCAGCATCTGAAGCCGCTCAATTTTTTTTTTCCAAGTGTGCTGTGTGGAGAAAGAAGAGTCGTCTTTAACAGTTCCTTCCGGATTGATAACAAAACTTGTAGCTCAGTGGGGCAATGATTCAAAGAGGCAGTATTTTATTTTTCTAAATGGCCATTTAATTAATCTTTCTGATAAGAGCTTGGGGACAAATGAAGCGATCGAACACACTTTGACTTCCATGGAGAAAGCATGTTGAGTCATCTTGTAGGTTATTAAGAGTTCTACCATTTAAAATGTACAGATTAACATCCATGCGTACATTGACAAGTTTGCTCGCACATTTCGGTGCAACTTGTTTATGAAATCATGTATGTAATTCCATGGCATGTTGTAGGTATTTTTTCTTTCCTTTATCTGTATAAAATCATCCGAGGTTCCAGTTCTTGGGCATTAAAATCACTACATATATCTTCATTATTTTTTGTGGACAAGAAAAAAAAAAAATTCTAGTTGTTCCCATATACTACGTGTATGATCCCGCCCAAACGAGAAGAATTCAGGCAGAAAGTAAACACAGCCGACATAATCAACCTCGTCATCAACAGCCAAACCTCTAACAACCATTCACAAAATATCATTCTTGCTCTCTGGCAGGAATATTACACATTTTCTAGACATCACTGTACAAATTATAAAATACCACCTGAGGCATTTTGTGCCTTGGCACTTTTCTGTCTACAGTAATGAACTAAAAAAAAAAAAAAACTATGTTGAACATGTCTTTTCAGTTTCTCTAGCTAGTTGTACTTCCTGGCAAAAAAGAAAAAAAAAGTCATATTAGGGTAATGCGTCCGTCACTTCCTTTTCTATAAAATAGTTTGTATTTTTCCGTCGATCTTTTCCCGAAAACACTTCCAGCATTACATAGTGATTATGGACTTTGATTCAATGATGTAACGATTAACCATGCTACAGGCCCAACAAGAAAATATGATCATTTACTCTCTGTGTCCTTTTTGTTAATTGAAGCACAACAAACGATGACTACATGAAGACAGAGAAACAAGTGTGTGTGTGTGTGTGTGTGTGTGTGTGTGTGTGTGTGTGTGTGTGTGTGTGTGTGTGTGTGTTCATTAACTGTTTAAATGAGACTTTTATCAAAGCAAACAAACAAACAAAAAAAAAAAAACAAAACAAAAAAAAGAGGAAAAAGAAAGGGTGGATGGGATCGGGGAGGATGAGATAGAGAAAGGAGAGGGAACGGGCGGAAATGCTGAGAGAGAGAGAGAGAGAGAGAGAGAGAGAGAGAGAGAGAGAGAGAGAGAGAGAGAGAGAGAGAGAGAGAGAGAGACAGACAGACAGACAGACAGACAGACAGAGAGAGATAGCGCGAGGGATAGTTTGTACGGGAAAATGGAGAGGAGGTGATGCTAGTAAGCTTGAGGAATGGGATGGAATTTATTAATTTTCAGATCCCACTGAGTTACAAATCTCTGATTACCAACGTTTTGAAACGCTCTATTTTTGCACAAAAATTGTATTTGTTTGACTGGTTGGTTTGGTTGGTTCTTTTAGAAAAAAAAATTGAGTCTCATTGTTGTTAAATATCAGTACAAGAAAACGTGATCAGACAATAAACTGGAATCCGTCAGTCAGAGTATGTGGGTGGGTGTTAGTTATACAGTTTCTGTCAGAATCTCTACCTGATGCGAATGACAATATGTAAAGAACAAAAGGAAATACCGTATGCAAAATGCTCTCATCTTCCACACCTGTAAGTCAGCACTGACCCACGTTCCGCTGTTCAGTACAGTGAGTTTTGTTGACCACAGACAGTGACTGCTGGACTTAAACTATCTCACATCCTTGCTGTCGGCATGGCAGTTCCGCCATACTGCAACATAAACAAGAAGGTGCAATGTGAAGAGAGAAAGGCAGACAACCCCCGAATCATAGGACTGACGTCCCTCGGTGTGACGACCACATTTTATTAAGATTAAGCCATCATCATCTGGTAGTCCCTGGACGTCACAGAGCTGGTTGATAAAACAACTGAACAGAACACATTATTTTCCAAGTCTTTGTCAGAGGGTGAAAGCCAAGAACATTAAGGAAATGAAAACAGAATGTCACCTCTGATAATTCGATCCGTGCGTTGATTGTGCTCTTTTTTGCTTCTTTTAAGATGTGGAGGATGGGGAAGAGAGTAGGGTGTGGGAGTGAAAAAAGGGAAGGGAGAAGGGGGAGGTGGGGCGGGTCTATTCAGAAAAGTAGACTGGTCCTGACATTACGACGTCAACTGAGTGAGGGGAAGACAGGAAACATCCTTTTTCTTCTACTGTTGAAAGAGGAACATTCGAGAAATTGAAAGCTGAACTCAGAAAACATTATGTTTGGATAGAAAGCCAAAGAGGTAAAGAAAGGGTTGTTCACTAGGACGGTCATTTGCTGATTGTGTTTACCCCCCTCCCTTCCCTCCCCCCCCATCCCCCCCCCCCTTCCCCTTAAAGATGCTGGGTTTATTTTTATTATAGATGATAGCCCATCGTCTTGACATCATTTTCCCCTCTTTTTTACTATTCTCTCAGAAAAAAAGCAAACGAACAACGAAACAAACGAACCAGCAAATCTGACAAACAAAACGAAACAAAACATTCTTTTGCTATCGCCGATAGTTTTTACTGCCTTTGCGTCGATTAACTCGATTTTGTTCTATGAAAAGCTTTGACCTTTTATAAATCCTTAAACGATGTTTAACATGATACCTTTTCTCTTAAAATCTATTGACATTTTACACATTGCCCAGACCAAATGCCAGCCGCCTATTCTACGGTATTTATTTGCCTGTTTAATGTTTGTGCGTATTTGTGATGATGACCCCTTGACTTTTTTCCTTTTTTGTACTCCCAGTTCTTACAGAACAGGGAGTACTTTACAATGGGAACGAAGAAATGCTGTCTGTGTGTATGGCTGTCCGTTGTCAAAATGTGTGTTCCACTTGCTCCAGACAAAAACTGCTGGACCCGATCTTTCTGAAAATTTTCAGTTCATTATGGGTCACGGATGGTGCCCGATATTTTATTTTACCAGAATAGCCGTTACTAACGGCTATAAGTGATAATTTTGTGATGCACAGTTTAAGCAATAACGGTTTATAACCTTAAACGTAACCAAACTTTCCGAGCTTCTCGATAGTATAGTGGATAGGGTCGCTGCCTGTTACGCGAGAGACTCTCGGCTTCATTTCCTCGCTGGGGGGGAGAGCAGTTTTTTTTTTTTTTCTCTTTCTCTTACATACGAAATTTCTACCACGAAAAGGGGAGAAAGTGCTATGCTATACTGACTGATATATATATATATATATATATATATATATATATATAGAGAGAGAGAGAGAGAGAGAGAGAGAGAGAGAGAGAGAGAGAGAGATATATATATATATATATATATATATATATATATATATATATATATATGTTTGCATCTTTGCATCTTGCTTCTTTTTATATTGTATGTATGTAGTATGCATGTATGTATTTGCGCGTGAACGTATGTACGTGTTTATATATATATATATATATTTTATCTATCTATCTATTTATTTATCTATCTATTCATTCATTCATTCACTTTATGAACTGATAGCTATGTACTAGGTGGCAAGATTAGCACCGTCTGTATGGACTAGTCTTTTTGTAAGAATATCTAGTTTTCATTAAGTATATAACGACCTGTGTACACACGTTCGCATGCTTGTACCTTGTGCATCTCTGTCACACACAGGCTTTTTTTTCCGTGGTAACAGCGTTGACAGCACTGACAAGGCTGGAATATGATAAAGATGACTTGGAAACCAGACTTTGGCGAATGTCCCATTCCCGTGCCATTCTACATAGTCACTTTGGTTTTTGACATTTTGACTTTTTTTTTTTTAAAAGCCAACAGACGGAGGGTTTTGCACTCATCTGGACTACC